>JAHWFP010064659.1:711-14201 GCA_023313725.1 Lithobius niger
CAAACCTGGACGGCGTATCACCATCCCCCTATGACCGGGCGGGATGTGAGCACGGCATAACTCAGCATTGGTTGGTTTGTTGGTGTGCACGGCATGTGGGTCCTTTGTTTTAAAGCTGGTTGGAGCCATTGGACTAGTGGCGATGCTTCGATGATGAATCGTTGGGTCCTGGGCTTGGATCTGCCATTCTGATGTGGAGTTGAGCCATTGGACCAGTGGTGACGAAGACTTGGCCGATGAGCACTGTGGCCCCGACGTTCTAGGCTGGTCGAGCAGTTTAGACTGGTGGTGACGCTTTGGTGGTGAGCGACGGATCCCCCTTGCCTTCGTGCCGGCAGATCCCGTTCTAAACTGGAGTCGACCCTTCGGACCGAGTTGCGAGGTACAAACGTAAGCTGTTGCATCGACGATCCCCCAGTCTTCTTATGAGGATGGATCCCTTGCCTTAGGTACGACGTTTCGTTCTAAGCTTGTCGAGCTGTTTGGACTAGTGGCTTTGGTTTGAGATCGGTACGCCGTTCTAAACCGGCTGTTGGACCGAGTAAGCGAGACGAGTGGTGATCATTCTCGTCCTTTGGCTACACTGTTCCGAACTGGTCGAGCTGTTTGGACTTTGGTTGTGGCTTTGGCTGTGGGTCTTGCTAGCGGACCCCACTCCTCGTAAGTCAACCTGGACCGAATTGCGAGACTGGTGACGAGCTGTGTAAGTCCTCGATGTTGGGCTCGATGTTCTAAACTAGGTTGGAGCTGTTTGGACTAGTGGCTTTGCTTGGTGAAGATTGGGACGCCTTTCTAAACTGGGATGAGCCATTGGACCGAGTAGCCAAGACTTGGTGGTGAGCATTCGTTCTCCTTGAGGGTGTGCTGTCTCTGAGCTGCCCCTCTTGTGCTCGGAACTGGTTCGTGATGTTTGCTGCAGGCCTGTGAATCTGGTGAGTCCTGCTGAAAGAGTTAGCGGCTTGGCCCTACCGTAAGCTTCCTCCGTCGGTCTTCGGGCTATGGACGGGTACGCAAGGGTAGCATGTCGGGCCGTGTTTGAGCTCGAGTAGGTGGACGATCCTAACTTGCTTGCTTTGCATGTCTCCGTCTTGGATTGGGAGTGCTCGAGTGGCGGGCGAAGTGGTTGTTGCTTTTTGTTGTTCCCTGGGATGCGTTGACCTGTGGGCAAATGGGTCTGGTGATGTGCTGGCAGAAAGCGCTTGAACCTTAGCGGCTTGGCCCTACCATAAGCTTCCTCCGTCGGTCTTAGGGCTATGGACGGGTACGCAAGGGTAGCATGTTGAGTCGTGTTCAAGCTGGAGTATGCAGACGATCCTAACTTGCTTCTTCCATGTGCGTTCGTGCCCCGGGTTGAGCTTATTAAGTGACAGCTGGGCGTTTCTGAGTCCAGGATGTGTTGGCTGTGGGTGAAAGAGACTGGTGATGTGCTGCTGAAAGAGTTTGTTCCGGCTTGGCCCTACCGTAAGCTTGCTCCGTTGGTCTTCGGGCTATGGACGGGTATGCATGGGTAGCATGTTGAGCCGTGTTTGAGCTTGAGTAAGTGGACTATCCTAACTCGATTGCCTCGTGCCTCTGTGTCTTGGATTTGGATTGGTCTCTGAGCTAGTCGGAGCAGTTGGACTAGTGGCGATGCTTCGGTGGCGAGTGGTACGCCATTCCGAACTGAAGTTGAGCCGCTGGACCGGCAGCAAAGACTTGGCGATGAGCAGCCAGACAGCTGCTATGCCAGCCGATATGGCAGCTGATATGCCAGAGTCGTGTGCGTCTGGGCATTTCTGAGTTTAGGATGTGTTGGCTGTGGGCGAAAGAGTCTGGTGATGTGCTTATGAAAGAGTTTGAACTTTGACTTAGTCCTACCATAATCTTACTCCGTCGGTCTTCGGGCTGCGGGCGGGCAGGTAAGGGTAGCATGCTGAGCCGTGTTCTGAGCTTGAGTAGGAAGACGATCCTGACTCGTTGCCTCGTGCCTCTGTGTCTTGGATTATAGGAGTGCCTTAGCCGCTCTGTGTCTAGGGAACATTGATGTCGAGTGCGAGAATCGGGTGTGAAAGACTGCGAGCCCGGGGCCTGCCAATCATGTTACTCCGTCAGGTCTTTGATCGTCCCGTGATTCTTCGGAATCTCTCGGGCTCACTGGCTATGTGGCGGGTAGGTTTCTGGTAGTATACCGGGCTTGTAGTATGTGAGTGAAAGCCAGCCCGGGGCCTGCCAATCATGTTACTCCGTCAGGTCTTTGATCGTCCCGTGATTCTTCGGAATCTCTCGGGCGCACTGGCTATACGGCGGGTAGGTTACAGGTAGTATACTGGGCTTGGACTGTTTGAGTGAAAGAGCGAACCCGGGGCCTGCCAATTATGTTACTCCGTCAGGTCTTTGATCGTCCCGTGATTCTTCGGAGTCTCTCGGGCGCACTGGCTATACGGCGGGTAGGTTACAGGTAGTATACCGGGTTTGTTGCGAGAAAGAAATTCCCGATTCCCTTCGGTGTTTCTGTGACTTGGATGTGGAGTTGTTATTTGCTGGTGTTGGCCTTGTACCATGCATCGGTGACGCTATCGGCCAAGTGGTTGGCTTGTTGATGAGGACGGCGTGTGGGTCATTTGCTCAAAGCTGGTTGCAGCCATTGGACTAGTAGCGATACTTCGGTGATGAATTGGTGGGCCCTCGCCTTCGGGCTTGGATCTGCCATCCTGATCTGGAGTGGAGCCATTGGACTGGTGGCAAAAGACTTGGCTGATGAGCACTGTGGTCCCGACGTTCTAGGCTGGTCGAGCTGTTTGGACTGGTGGCGATGCTTTGGTGGTGAGCGACGGATCCCCCTTGCCTTCGTGCCGGCAGATCCCCGTTCTAAACCAGAGTCGACCCTTCGGACCGAGTTGCAAGACTGGTGCAAACGTAAGCTGTCCTATCGACGATCACCCAGTATTGTGAGGATGGATCCCTTGCCTTTAGGTTCGACGTTTCGTTCTAAGCTTGTTGAGCTGTTTGGACTAGTGGCTTTGGTGGAAATCGGCACGCCTTTCGAAACCAGCTGTTGGACTGAGTAAGCAAGACGAGCGGTGAGCAATGTCGTCCTTTGGGTGCACTGTTCTGAACTGGACGAGTTGTTTGGACTAGTGGCTTTGGTTGTGGGTCCTGCTAGCGGACCCCACTCCTCGTAAGTCAACCTGGACCGAATTGCGAGACTGGTGATGAGCTGTGTAAGTCCTCGATGTTGGGGTCGATGTTCTAAACTAGGTTAGAGCTATTTGGACTAGTGGCTTTGCTTGGTGATGATTGGGACGCCTTTCTAGCTGGGTTGAGCCGTTGGACCGAGTAGCAAAGACTTGGTGGTGAGCACTCGTTCCCTTGAGGGTGGGCTGTCTCTGAGCTGGTCGGAGCAGTTGGACTAGTGGCGACGCTTTGGTGGTGAGCGACGGATCCCCCTTGCCTTCGTGCTGGCAGATCCCCGTTCTAAACTGGGTTGAGCCGCTGGACCAGCAGCAAAGACTTGGCGACGAGCAGCCTGGCCTCATCTTCGGGCTTGGAAGGTTCTAAGCTGTTTGAGCCATTTGGACTGGTGGCAACGCTTTGGCAGTGAGCTGTGGGTTCGTCCTGTAGTACATCTCCAGAGTGCTGCCGGACCTAGTGGCAATAGTGGCGGTGGCCCTTTAAGCTCGGAGAGGTCTCTTGGAACTGGTCGGAGCAGTTGGACTAGTGGCTTCGTTTTGGTGACGAGTGGTACTCCATTCTGAACTGTAGCTGAGCTATTGGACCTGCAGCAAAGACTGGTTGGAACTTGTTGAAAGGCAGTCGTTTCGAGCGTTGCCAGTGCTATACTAAAGTGGGTGTTTGACGAGACATTCATGAACTAGCTAGCTGACGAGGTGGCTAGGCGTCGAACATTGGGACGTTCGTGTTTTTCGACGAGTTCCTTAGTGTAGTGATCCACCTGAGGCCCGTCTTTCCTTCTGGTCTCGAAGGTTAGGCGATCGATGACTGTGGATCATGAGGGTGTGGTGGTGGGGCAGAGACCACTACTTACAAGCCTGAGGATGACCCTTACTGGATGATGACTTGGATGATGACTTGGCATGTGGCTAAGTCCAAAAAATGGGACTTTGTACTGAGGGGATGGACTTGGTCTCGACCATCCCTGAATCAAAAGAGACCCGCATACTAGCCAAGCTCCGCAATGGTGGAGTTTGGCTTTTTTTTTAACCCTTATGGTGACGGTTAACATCGCAATACCCAGAGAATTTGGCTAAGTTCCACCCAAAGAAAACCCCACACCCCGCCGTCACCTGAGACCTGGCATTCGTCGCGGTTTCAGGCTCGGATTGAGTACCTGAAGCCACGACGAATACCGGGTCCAGTGTCAGTGAGGTTTGGGGCTTTTAGTCTTTTCCTGAAAAGTCAAAGTCACAGTTAGGCAAAGGGAAAACATAATTCTGAACAAAGGTTACAAGGTTTATTCGGCGTTGGCTGTACAAAGCTATACAAGTTCAATGAAAATTCAGCCTAAAAATCGAGATCCAGGCGATCTTGATGCAGCTGCCAACAAGTTCGTCCACCGTGCCTTCTTCTCGAGCTTTCGTCCGTGCACACGTTCGTGCGACAAGTTGCGCACCACCAGATGGTCTCGTGCCGTTCCTGTCTGTACTTCCTGCACACCTGGCATCTGCGGCTCCTCGTACTCTTTTCGTGGCGATGACTGGTACCCAAAATGGCTGGAAGTCTTATGAGGCGTGTCTTGCGTACTCGGTTGATGAGTTGGTTGGCCAGCGATCTTCGGTAAGTCAACTGGGAGCGTTTGCCAGCCCTATTGAGGCCGCAGACCATGACCATGTTGAGCCTGGCATTGACGAGAATCTGGTTGAGCTTTTGGAAGAAAAGGTAGCGGTGCCATCTAATCGACCTCCTGCCGACATAGAACGAGGAGATGAGGTGATTGGCCATGTCCACGCCATTCATGGTCTCCGTGTAAGTCATGGCTGCCGGTGGACAAGTGACTAGGTGTTTCTGGCCCCCGATGAGTCTTCCGACGGTACATTTTCCGGCCAAGGGATCCACGTGGGTGCTGAGTAGAGGGACGGCCTTGGTGTCACACCAGATGCTCAGCAGTAGCCGGCCGCTCTGACGCAGGATACTGTCACCACGTTCGTGCTCTTTCTTGAATTTGCGCAACTCCTCCGTGAACTCGTATGGCATTCCGGCAGCATTGGCGCGTAGGCTCCCGCATCCGAAGGTTCCTAGCTTGGTGTAGAGGACCTGAAACAGCAGTGCCGAAGTGAAGCGGTTGTCACAGACGATGGTGTAACCCTGGTTGAGGTAGTGGCGCGCGGTGTAGATCGTTGTGTGAGCCATCTTGTTGTTCTCGAGTTCCTTAGCGGGGTCTTGGGCGGGGTCAATGGCCATGTGGCGCTTCTTTCCAATGTGTGCCTCGTCGTTGAGTATGTAACCGTCGAACGGGTCGCAGAGAGTGAAGTGTTCAAAGCCGACCTTGATGGGCTTCTTGGGCTGGTATACCTTGATCTTGGATCTTCCAGTGTATGCAGTCATTGACTCGTCTATGCAGAGAACTGATCCGGGGTTCCTGCACTTGCGGAATGCCTGGTTGATAGCCTCCATCATCGGTCGAACCTTCATTATTGCGTCCATGTCCTCCTTGGCCTTCTGCTCTTCCATGGCTTGCCTGGTCGTGGGCGATGCAGTCTGGGGATCGGTACCAGTGAAAGACGGTTCTTCGGACAGCCGAAAGTTGTTCCAAATTTGATTGAACCTTGTTCTGGTCATGGTCGATCTGATGGAGTGGTTTCCCAGGTCTGGGGACGTGGACCAATACTGCGCCATCTCCGGCAAGTCGTTGTAACCCATGATTATCAGTATTCCGATGAAAGCCAGCAACTCGTCTTTCGTCAATGGTACCCAAGCGGGAGTGGGATGTGGTTTCTTCCGTTTCGGCGATGTTTGGCAGGCTTGCGTGGTTGTCGTTACTGCTGGGTCTTGGCTGGAGTTGGAGTTGGAAGTGGCCTCTGCTTGTTCCCCTGGCTGAGGGAGTTGCGACGATACGACCGTTGAAGGTGTCTCCTTGGCAGCTGGCTCTTGGCTAGAGTTAGCCCCTGCTTCTTCCCTTTGGATTTGCGCTGGCTGGATCGGCGACGTTGACGACGAGGACTCTGACTGGCTCCTGAGTGTCTTGTCCACCTCTGCACACATCTGCTCTAGCACCAACCGTCCTGTGCTCAGATCTTCTGGGGGTTTTGTTCTCGAGTCTTCTGGGGATTGTACTGGTGGAGCGCTTGGCTGAGACTGTTGTTGGCTGAAACGGTGATTGACATATTGGGTTATCCTGGCGTGGCGCATCTCCTGGAGGTAGCAACTTCGAGGAGGCAATAATCGTGTCCTTTTTTGCTCGGGTGGCTCGGGGAACATATTACTTCTGTAGATCTTGTCGTACAGTACGACTCGCCAGCGTCGTTTCATGGCTTCTAGTTTACTCGGTTCCAGTGACGGTGGCGGTGATTGTGGGGGTGGTGGCTCGACTACGTTGGCTGTCGTTGTGGTGGCTCTTTCTTCCTCCTCATCTGACGAAACGAATCTACCTGAAAGACCCCGAGGGAAGGGAACGATTCCTCTTTTGGTTCGTCTCATAAATGGCCGCGCCTGCGATGTTGCGACTTTGGCTTTTGGCTTGGTATTTTGGCTGGACGACGAGACCGCCTCTGCTGGTGTGGGACGTAGTAGGACCGACCAACCGGGCTCATATGTGGGCAACGTCGCTTCTGATGATTGCCTTGGCATGGGAGTAGAGGTTTCTGTTAAGGTTCGAGGTCGTGGTGGGCTTTCTGGCCTTAGCGGTCGTGATGGACTGTCTGGCCTTGCTGCTTCCTCCTCACTGCTAGACGTCGTAAGGCAGGCGTCGGCATCGTCCTCTGACTCGGTTTCTTTTAGTTCGTCATCTAACTCATCCTCATCTGATTCTTGGCTGCTGCCTTCATAGTAGTCCTCATTTTCCTCGCAGTAATATGGGTAGTCTGATTCGTCCTCCTCCTCCTCGGCGACATCTGTTTCTGGCATTGGCGGCTGTGCTTGGCTTGACCCGGCTTCTTCCATGTGGACGTCTGGTTGTGGTATTCCCAGCTGTGGTTCAGTCGGAATTCCAGTGAGTGGCAAAAACTGGCAGTAAGTGATGTGGGGTGGTGATGGACGTGGCTCCCCTTGAGTCGAAGTCCCTGCATTGCCTTTTGGTCCTGGTGTCTTGGCTGACGTGACGTTCCGTGTGCTGCGTCTGGCATTGCTGGCCCTGTCGTCCATGAATTGGTTGGTCCTCCTTATGATGAAATCTGCAGTCTCCCCGAATAATTCCATGAAAAAATCCAACTCCTTGCTCTTCTTGTTGCATCTGCCAATGTAGCCCATTGGAGGTCCGGAGAAACCTTTCTTGTCCTGGTACTCGCTCAGCTCTTCCGTCCAAACCCGATGAAGTTGCCTCCGATTCTTGCCGGCCCTAGACTTCTCTACTACGGCGTAGCTGGGAAAGTCGTCCATCGGCGCCTCTGCAGCCATCATCCTGTTTGCCCGCTTCTGGTCGAAGAAATGCTTCACATGCGGCGGGTAGGCCATTATATACGGCCACGCGTGACCACTGCACATCGCTTCTGCTCAAATGTATGCAAGATCGAGAAGTAGTTGCCACATGACGCAACGTTGTGCAATATTGTGCAACACCCGCGGAACCCGCATCTGGGTGCGGGATAGCAGGATGTGATTGCACCACGCGGAAACAGCAACCGGTCGTGAAGGGCAATGGGCCTCAGATTGCCAGACACTGCAAGGGATCATCAATTGAGTGGCTTTCGATAAAGCCGCGTGCCGTTGTTGCGAACATGGTGTTTGGCATCGGAAATTAGGGAGCACGGCGGACAAGCCCACGCCTTGCTGCCCGACATGCGGGTTCGAGACCAAAAAAACAAAAAAAGGCCGGAAACAACATGAGAAAGGAGTGGCAGGGTGGTTGTGGGATGTAGAATGGAATTTCCGAGGGAAAAGCTGATCAATGGACATGTTACATGGATCCCAGTTTGCTAGATGTTCCCGAGACAGTGTTGCCGAATGGTTAATACGTTGCTGCCTTCGCCTGTTTTTAGCATAACAGGTCAGTAAAGGTAATCTTCCTTGCCTCTCCTGGAACTTCGAATAGGAATTCTGCCTAAGCTCCATCAATGGAGGGAGTTTCCCTTTAAATCTGACATGGCAGGAAGAAAATGGCTCCAAGGGATAACAAATTTACTACTGTACGTATCACCTGTACCCAGTAGATTATCATACCCAGTAGCAAGGTGAGTGGAACGATAGTATTAGGAAAGGTTGGTCATTCCCGAGCCCATCATCTTTTTTTCCGCTAAATGACGTCCAGGGGCGGGTCCGTTTTTGCGTACTTTTGTGTGCATGTGCGTAAGAGTATTACAAATTCATTGAGTTGCGTTGCCCAATGTATTAAGTGTACTTACCATGATGCTAAACGATACTGCTTTTGCGGGGCCCTCCTAAGGAAAAATATTTTACGTCGTTTTTCAAACGGTGGATGAAGAAACACGTGTTTCCCAGCAGGCTTTAGCCAACAACATAATTAATACTGGATAATTAAAATTCCAGCCGAACCATTGTTTAATCAACAGGTGACCTCAGCAATCACAGCTTTTATTATTTTCTGTATTACTGTCACATCTATCACAAAGTCCTCTCATCGTCGTGGGACAGATAACTCAGTTTTTTTTTTTTTGCCGAGTTCGTGCTCCCTAAAACAAAACAACAATGGTCCAGACATGGTTTGGAGGAGAAATAAGGAAAGGGACATCCCTGTTAAGCATTATGATAGTAGAGGATTCGATCAGAAAGGACAGACAGACAAGATGGCCGCCCATGTAAATCGGAAGTAACACTATTTTCTAAGATGGCTGACCCCATGAGAACCGGAAGCGGAACCGGAAGTGCCACCATTATGAATGACGTCACTTCCTGTCTACAAAGGAACCGAAAATGCCTCCATATTGAAGAGTGGAACCGGAAGTGCCGCCATTTTGGGATGTCCCAAATTGTAGTCGACCATCTTGGGGTGTTCAATATTGAAGTCCGCCATTTTGGGGTTTCAGTTTCAGTTTTGATTTCCGAAATTATTTAAAATGCCCATAACTTGGTACCCGTTGGTTCTAGAGCTAAATGGATCGAAATTCGGCTACCGGGGGTCCCACCCAACAGATGGCCCACCCAAAATTCGAGTTCTGCAGTTGGCCCACCCCAATAACTCAGGAACCATCGGTCCTAGAGCGAAACCGTTTGGGATTTAGCATCCCCGGGCCATGCCCTACGCGTGAACCTTCTTAGAATCCGGGTACCACCATTTTTGAAGTTGGCCCACCCCAATAACTCGGGAACCGTTGATCCTAGAGCGAAACGGTCCGAGATTTAGCATACCCGGGCTGCATCCAACTTGTGGACCTCTCGAAAGTCGGTACTGTCATTTTGGGGAAGTTAGCCCACCCCCATGTTTCGACTTAACCGATCATAACCCGGGAACCATTCGTCCTAGAGCAAAACGGTTTGAGCTGCGGGTCCCCTGGCTGTACCCTACGCGTGGCCCTCCCCGGAAATCGAGTACCAACATTTTTGACAAGTTGGCCCACCTCCCACTCGAGCCATATCGGAGTAAGTGAAGTTACTACTTTGCTCATTTCCACAGAAATCATCTCAGTATCTTTCCTCAGCACGCTCCAGACGCTCCAGATTCTTCGACAGTTATATCTTTGCTTCCAGCGCAGCTATCGCAGCGAATCCCTCCTCCTTAGTGAAGATCTTAACCCCAGTCTCCGGGTCGAGCGATGTCGGGGTGATTATTGGAGTTGCTGCTTTGCCCCAGCACCTGCGTCGATCGGGTGAACCATTCCGGTATCTCACCCCGCCTCTTCAACCCATACACACGCTCCAGAAAGCTTGCCCGTTCTATCTTCAATTCCTCCGCAGCGATTGCAGCAAATGCCTCCTCCCGGCTCAAAATCTTCACCCCCGTTGTAGGGTCGAGCAGCTGCAGAACGGGGGAGTTCCCTCTTTGGGACGGCATCCGCGTGGATCGGGTGAACCATATCGGTATTGAGTCTCGGAATCCATTTTTGAGTTGCGGGTTAGAAGCTAAGTCTTGTATAAGCAAATTTAGCTTTATATATGAAAAGTTTTTCAATCGACCCTGCGCAACATCTCGAGGAAGTGCGGACCTGCGGGCCTAACTCGGGAACCGCGAGTCCTGGAGCGAAACGAGTCGAGTGTCCCCTATGCCATCGAATTCCTTTTGACATTAACCAGTCGTAACTCGGGAACTGCTAGTCCTAGAACGAAATGGCTCAGAATTCGGGTTCCCCAGTGTGCCCTATGCAGCCACCGAGTTCATTTTGCAATTAACCAGCCATAACTCGGAAACGGTAGGCCCAAGAGCAAAACGGTTCGGAATCTGGCCTCCCTTAAACCCCAGACCTTGGTGACTCCATCACAAGACTCCCGCCAGGTTCCTTTTCTCGCCCCATCACAAGACTGCTACCAAGTTCATTTTTTTTTGGTTTCCCCTCGTATCATCGGGTACTGAGCCGCTCCACCACTTCATCTTCCTCAAGTGCAATCTCACAGTCACAGTCTCACCCCTCAAATTGAGCAGGCGATCGTCCTGGTCTACGCCAACTTGAACCCACGCTCACGTCCACGTCAACCCAAACACTTATGTCCATGTCAACCCATAGACACGTTCTCACCAACCTAAACGCTCACGTTCTCGTCAACGTCGACGTCCAAATCGGATCAAACCAACCTGTTTCAACTCAGTAACAGACGCAATCTGACATGCGTCTGTACCTTCCTTCTCTTAAAGGTTTGGTCTTGTCTATCGTTAAAAATCCGTGTGCGTCGGAGTTTGTACACTCCCCGCAAGTCCGCTTAAACTCCTCGAAGCTCATGTCACACCCGACGTGGTTGCTGTAGACGTGCCTGAGATTGGCATCGTCTTGCCTGAAGAGAATCAGGGCATTCACGTTGTCTCAGACCACCCGCTTTGGTATCCTGCTGTATGTCTGGCACAGGTAAAAGACGTCCACGTTGGCGTGCTGACCATAGGTGAAGTACCTCTCGATCCCGACCTGTTCTCGATCATGCAGTCATCGAAAAGGAATACGGCCGTCTTGCCAGGGTCTAGAAGCCTCTCGGGTAACGGTACCTCCTCATTGTTTGAGCAGTACACCACGACTTCCGGGCAGGTCTCGTCGAAGGCCCATCTCAGCCTTTCGTACTTAGTCCGAAACAGGGTCTTGCAGCACACGTAGAGTCTGTCGTATTCTAACCATCCCTTGTTACAGAGGAGGTTGAGGGTGAGGTTGATCTTTCCACACCCGGTTGGACCGCAGACGATGTGACAAAAAATAACATAGTGGGAGAGCTAAACCAAAATTAGACTGAACAAATTCTTCTAATGGAAGCTGGGGAACTTTGGGGTTAAGTTAGGGTAAAGAAGCTTAATAAAAAGGCTTAGTTTAGGTTGGGGGAAAAGAGCCTAACCATAATTGGGCCTGCTATAGGCCTAACAGAAAAAAATCCCCCTAACTAGGAGACCTAGCAGGGGTTGAGGGAGGATCAGCCAGTTGGCTGGCCCTAAGGCTTTCTGATTTTACCATGCTGGCCCCTTGCTTAAATACGTTTTGGTAACCCCTGACAACCGCCAGGATATTATGGGAAATGGAAGCTTCTAGAAGGTTCTAGAGGCAGGAACCGGAAATTAAATTACAAGGCATAGATAATGTCCACCTATGTAAGATTAGACACACAAGACTAAGATTGGCAATTGGCCCAGCAAACATGCAAGTAAACAAGATTTGCGACATACTCCACCACCCACACGAAGCTCTGAAAATTACTCCTCGCAAATCTTGTTTCTAAACTTCAAACACATACAACTCGGCCGTCCAATGGTAAAAAGAAGTAACCGACATTTTTTCGCAAATTGAGTTAGGGATTGCTATGGCATAAAGAAGTAACGCTCTATCATCCTAGAAAGTAAAAAATACAATTTTTTCACAACTTTCCTAGATATTGAGGGTGGCATAAAGAAGCAACTAACACTTTTTTTGATTTTTCACACTTCTACAATGGCAAAAAGAAGCAGTTGTATTTCCCACGAAAGAAAGAAGTAACAAGCAAAATTTTGCTAAATTCAAAAAGAAGTAACTGCAGTTGCATTGGAAAAAAGAAGTAATACACTTTTAGTCTTGCTATTATCCAATTCAAAAAGAAGTAACCTACTAAGTCTTTGAATGGCAATAAGAAATAGCGTTTTGGAATTTGTGAAGGAAGAAACCCACGTTTATTGACTCTATTTTCTGAGGCAAAATGAAATTGGTAGCAAAATTATATGAGCAGCAAAACGAAATAACCGCATATTTTCTTGAAGAAGTTTGTAAAACCGACTACAGAAACAAGGAAATGTGAAGGTCTTAAGTCAGAATATTACTTATTTTTTATTTTTAAAAAGCCGCATTTTTTTTTGTTTTGCCGATACTGAAAAGTGACAAATGTCGAGCATATATACATTTCCTGTTTCTAACATAACTTGAAGGGAAAAGCAAACATGCAAAAAATATTTCATGTCTGTAGGTCTAACTGTGACAAAATGATAACTACAGTCTTTAATTCTATTAAAGATGAAAATTCTTTCACCGCCACCAGACAAGTGCGGTAGGCATGAACCAAAAAGCCAATTACACAATAAACCTATGATAGACCAACCTTAAGCTATAACCCACAGTAATGAGTCATTACAAAGAGCACACGGTCCATACAGGAAATACTTGCCATTTGAGCTAACAATTGCGGCTCAAATGTATAAAGACTTCATTGCGTCAAACCCAACAAAAACATACTCCTACGAACTTTACAGAAGATCTTTTAATGATGCTAACATTAGCTTTGCTACCCCAACGAATGACTTGTGTGATATTTTCTCTGCTTATGACTTTCGTAAAAGTGACCATAATGATGATAATCCTGCCGATGGCTGCATTCAATGCTCTGAATGGAAAAGTCAAGGAACAAGGAATGGGTGTTTATTCGGTTGACCTTAAAAAAGTGGCACTACTTCCAAAACGTCCTATAACGAATGCTTTCTTTGTAAGCAGACTAGTTACATTCCTGAAGACTTTTGTTTCACTACATAAATAGAAAAAACAGAGAAAGCTCAAACACATATCAATTATGTGGCATAAAGTCATTGCAGAAAGACTTGCTGAAGACATAGCTTCATCGTTTCTCAAAGCCATAAAGAGTGACCAAGAAATGGATGAGTTTGTATTTTGGGTAGATAACCCTAGCGCACAAATTAAGAACTGGATATTGTTCATGACACTAATCCAGGTAATAAATCAGAATGGGAACCCAACAAGGTAACCAAAAAATACTTAGAAAATTGAACGAAATTAGTG
>JAHWFP010064677.1:0-35015 GCA_023313725.1 Lithobius niger
GTAGGTTACTACTCATTGTTAAATAGCTGGCACTTGTGTTGTTCTTACTTGCTCAGGAACATGGGTAATGCAGGTGTTTACGTCATGCTGCAAATATTTATACCCCATCGAAATGAAACTAATTTATGTACTAACCATGCAACTTGCATTATAATATCAGTGATATAATTAAATATCTTGCTGTTGATTTCCATTACCTAATACCTATTCTATAATTCACGTAGCATTTGACGTGCGTAGATTTAGTTTTTAGGTTTAAAATTACCTTTATGTTAACCTAAGTTATAGGTTAGCTCAGCACTAAATTTTTAAATACTGCCAACAGACAGGATGATGTGTATCCTAAAAATTTGAAGGTAAGATCGTGGTTAAGCATACCTGAAGCATGTGCAACAATTTTAATAAATACTGATTACTGACACTGGCACTTACAAGCTTCAAAATGGTCTGATGATGAACACTTTCCAATGGTTTTCCCAATATGTCGAAATTCTAATGGATCCACGTTGCTTAGGAACCCCCGAAGATGATCGTGATTCTTTAGTCTTACGGACGACTTATAATTTAGAGCTGTAAAAAAAACCAATGAAATTATGACCAACTTCCATGTCGTCAATTGCAATAAATGCTAAAAAAATTTAAATCAACATTGTACACATGCACTACGACGTACTCACACTAGTGGAACAAGTGTTGCGCTTTATTAGTGGCTAATACTGTCTATGGGGGCAATTAAATCTTCAGATAATTGAAAAGAAAACATATCAAGATGATCAAGTATGTTGATCTACATATTAAGGTAAGCGCCCTAATTATTAGATTGGTAGATTGTTACATTGCTCTAATTGTTAGATTTAATATTCCTAAAAGCGCAAGCCACAGATCAAGTATTTGTACAAAAGTACAAAACTGAAGAAAGAAAAAAATAAATTTTGCTGAAATTTTAATGGCAACTGTAAAGCTAAGGTCAACAGAACTCTGTACTAAACAGTAGAGTATACAGAGTAAATACCCATCGGCATTGGCACTAATGACCTAGCTGTCGATGCGCCATTCAGCCTCAATCCTTTAAAAACGATACAATCCTGTGAAAAACACTGTTCAACCCAGAGAATCACTAGGGACTCTTTTGATTCTTTAATCTGGTGCCAAAATGAAGTTATCCTGCAAGTTTCAACCCTGGCCGAGTTAATGCATTTTTCAAATCCTATTTTTCCTGTACTATAAAGCGTAATGAATATTGTTTACATTTACTCGTAATAATGGCAATCCCAATAATTATTAAAATGAGTAGTTCCTGTAAAATTATTTAGTGGTGAGTCCTGACTAGGCAAAGTGGCCTATTATGTCAGTAGAAGCACAATAATTTAATTTTCGGCTTCGAAATGTTGGGCCTTGTCCACCGAAAACAAGGTACGACACTCAAATGTTCGCATCATCCATTATATTCTGCCCGACTCCAGTTTTGTCATAGGAATCTCGGCGTGAAGGTTAAAAGATCTTGCCAATTTTATGGTTGTTAAAATTTACCACAAAAATGCTCTGATTGGATACCTGGCTAATGTGGTCGCAAAGACAATGAAAAACAACTCTAGATGTTGTGAAAGCTACCTCTACCTAACTCCTCTGTTACTCACCCTTGCATGAAACCTGCCGCCCCTACCTTCCTGGCGTGTACCACGATATCTAACGAATTTTTGCATGTCACCGTATTTGGATCATTTCTAGCCTATCCGACACTGTTGACAGTGTCGTTTATGCCTCCCCGCCAGAAATGAATCCTGATCTACCTTCCACAGCATTACTAGCAATGGGATTTGCAACTCCGGTACTTTGGTACCTACTTGTTTTAATTTAGATGAATCTTTAGCTAGACCAGTAGCAGCTTGCCTTAGAGGAGCTCTGTACATCATCCAATGCAGTGAATGCCATTTATGTTATACAATGCAAAAGGCCCTATACAACCCAGAATCTTGACCACAAAAGGCCCCTGGAAGGGATGATATGCGCTAGTAGTGAAAAACAGTTACTCGGCCAAACAGACTGTGTTAGTTAGCGACACATCATTTTATATTATACGCCAGTTGAAAAAATCCGTATTCATTTGGAAGCTTATACTATCTAGATCAACAGGCAATATGCTATGAATGCAATAAAAAAAACTTACCAATCATGCAGTGGCGGCAAAAACGATTTGAAGAACTTCCTGTCAATAATGTCTGAATTGGCAATTCACATCATTTTTCAGCATGTCGACAACTTCATCTACACAGTTTGGCTGTGTCAGGCTTTCTTTAACTTTTAATCGATCTTATTGTAATTTCGTCAGTATATTGTTTTGCGTTATGGTTATAAATTTTCCCATTAATTCGCTGATTTTGCCTTAGGTGAAGAAAGTTCAAAGTTGCTGTGCCGAAAATTAAATTATCGTGCTTCTTATGACATTGTATTATAGGCCTATTTTGCTGTGTCAGGAGGCTCCACTACAACAATTTATGGGTTCAATTAAAATATTATCCAGTATTTTTGATTATTTCTTATTTTTTTATAATACATAATTTTGTAATACGTTATTTTTTTATAATTATAAAGTCTAATTGCCTTAAGAATCCTTCAATTCCAGGGATGCATGCCCAGGCAATCATTAAAAAAGTAAGTATTGGATCAAAACTATAGTGTACATGGTCACTACCGTTAATGTGCGTACAGTCAATGTTAATTAATGATTATACTACCATTATTGCACACATATTGCCATCCTGGTTCGCCAGGGTACCACTCTTCCTGTACAAGAAAATATATAAGGGAGCAGTGCTGTATTGTCAGGTGCTGCCTGTTACCCAATCGTTAACAAACCTGCTAGTTGAGTCACTTCCCGCTGCATGCTTTAAGCATGGCCACCCACGCGTAATGAAATAGTAGTATTCATCACAAAAATCGAGCTTCTGGAAGGTTCCTTGGAATCCAGGTTGCTGGTGACGGAACCATCAGGATTTTAGATCAACTCCCGTTTTTTGACCTATGGGCCCTGTAGTAGGGTGGAATGAAAATGGGCTAAAAAATTTTTTCCGGGAATTTTGTAATTTAATAGTGCGGAAAAGTTGTGTATAGAGCCCCTAATAAACTGTGTAAAATTTGGTTTTGAACAAATAATGCTTTGATGTGCCCCAATGAACTTGAAATTTACAATTTTGTACCGTAAACATGGTTTTAATTCAAATTTTTGAAAATTATTTCTTTTTTATTTTTTTTTAATTTAATAGTGTGGAAAATTTGAGTATTGGGCCACTAATAAACTGTCCAAAATTTGGTTTTAATAAAATGATACCTTGATCTGCCCTAAAGAACATGAAATTTACCATTTTCTGCCGTAAACACTGTTTTAGTGTTTAAATGCAAATTTTAGGAAAATTTTCTCTTTTTAAAATTTTCTTATTTAATAGAGCGGAAAAGTTGTGTATTGGGTCCCTAATAAACTGTGCAAAATTTGGTTTTGATCAAATAATACCTTAATCTGCCCCAAAGAACTTGAAATTTACCTTTTTTCAATAAACGTAATGCTAAAAAATGTACACAAAAATGCTAAAACCTTTTATTTCTGAATTTTGATAGCATAGAAGTTATACATTAACATATTGGGATTGTTGAGTAGGATACTTAATAAAAATAAATCGCTTTGAGCTGCAAAAATTTATCAAGATACCAGAATGCCGTTGTGTAGTCCTGAAATTGTCCTTTTCATTTATTCAAACATTTACTTTGTTAAGGTGTTTTCACTTTATTTGATAATCGCTTTTCGTATTGAAACTTGGTATTATATTTCGTCAGTCTAGTTTTGCTTGTATGAAGCCATTTCTTCCAGACATTCCATATACTGAAGTAGATGCACTCGTTAAGAGTTTGATACAGCCTTCGACCGTTAGGGTGTGGCATGGAAATTACGTAAGCCATTCATTTATAGGCGACGGATAGCCCACCCTCGACCATTAGCTGAAAATCTCTGTCAGAGATTCCAAATGTCATATGTGGTTCTGTAGACTCTGTAACTTCAAAGTAACTATTCTGTAACCACTGAATAAGATCTACGTAATCGGTTGCATCAACATTTTGGTGGTGGTATTTGGAAGACTCGAACTTGACTCGATCCTATTTTTGTTCTTGCTTTCATGATCCATTGTAGTCAAAAGGACCTGTTGTTCTGTCGTTCTTCGGTTATTAAGCAAACGAATATATTTTCCGGATCACCGGATCAACTACACGTTTTAGTTCCTCGTTGAAATAACGAGAGGATTTTATTGATTTCAATAAGTGCTGTGCACCATGTTTGCCTCTCTGCCATTTAATTCTTCATTTAGCTGGACCGACCACAGGTTCTATAGTTTCAAGGTAACTATTGGAAACCAGATTACAGATTGTGAAAAGCTATCAATTGTTTGTTTTCAGAAAACTGAAGGTAATTTTCCATGCATTGAGGCAAAGACAACAACAACAAGTAATAATCAACAACATCTATTGGAATTGTGCCAAGCTGTCACAAGTTGTAATTATCTTTTAGGTTTGCAACCGAAAGGTCCTGGCTAACTTTTACATGAATGCTGGGTGACACGTCTATCCTACGTCTATATGTGGCAACTAATGAACCAGCAGACAATCTTCGCATATTGGTTGATTTATTGTTAAAGTCTATTCGCCAACGTGGTTTGAGATCAAGGCTAATCCCTCATGCAAGCACGTGCAAAGCACTTGTTGAAATCAATAAAATCGTATTGTTACCTAAGTGAAGAACTGAAGAGTGTAGTGGATCCGGTGATAGAAAGAAATGTCTTCCTTGATCATCTGGAAAATGTCCTCATTTTCATGATAACTGATGAACAAGAGCACATCTTGGACTACGAAGAATCATGGAAGCAAGAACAAACACAGGATCGAGGCAAGTGCAATGTTTACAAATACCACCACTATGTTTTGATGTAACCGATTATGTAAATCTGATATATTCCATGGCAAACTTGAGAAGTTACAGGACCACTTATGATATTTGGAATATTTGACAGAGATGGAGATCTTCAGCTAATGGTAGAGTGGGCTATCACCTATAAATGAAGAGTTTACATCATTTTCATGCTACACCCAAGCGATCAAAGGCTGTTTCAAAGTCATCACAGACGCATCTGCTTCAGTATGTGGAATGCTTGGAACAAAGGACATCGTACTGGCACGACCAGAATCACGAAGTATAATATCAAGTTTCAATACAAAAAGCGATTAGCAAATGAAGTGAAAACACCCGAACAAATTAAATGTTTGGATAAATCAAAACGACAATTTCAGGGTAACTCAATGGCATTCTGGTATCTCGATAAATTATTGTAGCTCAAATAAATATATTTCTAATAAATGTGCTATCCAACAATCCCAATATGTTAATGTATGACTTCTTTGCTATCAGAATTCGGAAATAAAAGGTTTTAGCATTTTTGTTTGCATTTTTTAGCATTAGGTTTATGGGAAAACGGTAAATTTCAAGGTCCTTGGGGCAGATCAAGGTATTATTTGATAAAAACCAAATTTTACAGTTTATTAGGGACCCAATACACAACTTTTCCGCACTATTAAATTAGAAAATTTTAAAAAGAAACAATTTTCCTAAATTTGCATTTGAACACTAAAGCAGTGTTTACGGCAGAAAATTGTAAATTTCATGTTCTTTGGGGCAGATCAAGTTATCATTTTATCAAAACCAAATTTTGCACAGTTTATTAGCGGCCCATTACACAACTTTTCCGCACCATTAAATAAAAAAAATTTAAAAATAAATCATTTTCAGGAATTTGCATTAAAACCATGTTTACGGTAGAAACTTGCAAATTTCAAGGTCCTTGGGGCAGATCAAGGCATTATTCGATCAAAACCAAATTTTACACAGTTTATTAGGAACCCAATACACAACTTTTCCGGACTATTAAATTACAGAATTAAAAAAAAAATTTTCGTTCCACCCTACCCTATAGTCTTGTACTGTCTGTACCAATTTGCATTAGAAAGATACCACGCTGGAGGCCGAATCTTTTTTTTTGTTTGTGATTTCTGTATTTATTTGTATAAAACAGTGGAAGCACTCTATGACATGGAAGTCATTGCAAACTCTCCACGATAAATTTAAGAAAGTCAGCATCACTGTAAATATACGACAAAAGTTGCTACTTTGTTAGAAAACGTAAAATTGTTGTGGTTGGTGCCTCCTGACACAGCAGTGAACTCACAAACGCGTGAAATAAAACAGGATTTAATTTTTGGCTCGTTTGTTTGAGGCTTGTTCACAATAAAATCTATGTATTGAACATTTAAAAATGAAATGGGACACCCCATGACAATGAATACTGAAAAGCCACCACATTGAAAAGTGATCTATGACTTGAAATAGTCAAGAGAGTGGACATAAAATGCACAGAGCAGCACAACTTTTCGGGGATACATGTGGGATTGTTATCAAGTTCAGAGTAAATCGCTGGAAAGCTACGTTAATTATTTCATTAAAAAATCGTGACAACTTCGAGCAGAGTAAAATTAAAACTAAACATTAAATTAAATTTTATAAAATGAACCTTCAACCTTGTCAAAACGAGGGTGCCATAGGAGTTAAGTATGATACACTACTTTCCTGTGAATTGAGAAACGAAGTACCATTTGAGGTTCTACCCTTCTTCTCTGTCTCAGTAGAGGGGTTGATCATACAGGGGTCCTACTGCTAACCGGTTCTGGCCAGGGGGATCATAGGATTATTTTTTAAATATTACTCTAATGTTCAATTGTAGTTTTACTCTGCATAAGCTGTTATGATTTCTGTATGATGTTTTTATAGGCAGAGCTTTCCAGAGAAATACATTGCACCTATTGAATGAGCTGTCCTAATTTAATAACGGGCTAGTAATCATTTTTTTTAATTCTAGTTTTTTTCTATTAGAAAACTTATGCGTCGGTTTGAAAAGGAGAAAACTTATTTATCATGCCTAAGATCACGGTGCAAGATCTTGGTTTATCTTGTCTACAACATCAGTGTCTACAATGTAAGTTGAAAATACCTTGTCTAATATTTTTACATCTACTTTGTTGGTTTTACCGGAAGTCACTACTTTTGAGCCCATTGTAGTAGGATTTTGTAACATTTAATATCGATACAAGACATAATTTTGTAACATAAATAGTTTTTTGAAATAAAAGTATTTCGTTAAAACATTCACAGATAAGTTGAGAGCTCGGCAAAGAGAGACAAACCATTGAAAGATAACCTTATTTTTAGGGAGAGCGTTGAAAGGCAGGTAGTACTGATTCACACTCAGCCCGAATTGGTCGTTATTTGGTAGCAAGAAGAGGTTAAATTTGGTGAAACGGCTTAGTAAAAGAGATAAAGCCAGTTACAGCCATTACATCACACAGATATAGGATGGTCATTGGTAAAGACAATCCTGTTGAATGTCTTCGAAAGTCACCAGATTTAACTAACTCTACACCTTGATTTCTTACTAAGAGGATATATTTTGGACGTATGGTCATTATCACATAGTTATCCTCATAAAGTGCAGGAGGAAAGAAGGTTTGTTGAAGTGTGTGATTCGACAGCACCAGGCGAAAGTCATATAGAGATGTATAGTATCTTGGGGACGTCATTCTTAGTATATGACATAGGACGCATTATTTCACTGGGGCAAACAATTGCTGCCTCCACTGAATTCCTCTATTAGTATTTAAACTGATTTTTAAAACCCTTCTGCAGTATTAACAGTCCCACAGTTAAAACACAGATAACTTCACACGTACCTTTTGTTGGGCTATAAATGATTTGCCGACCCCTATTTGTTTTAGCCTCGTTGAACCCTACTGAATTTTATCATTTTTTTTCACTACAACACCAATTTTAAAAGTTTTATACTGCATTTGGGTTTAATAAATACTATTATTACCTACCTTGTATTTCCATGCTACACACTTGAGTATCCATTGGGTAAGAAGACAAGTCAAATGTGCAGTGAAAGGCAGGTGTTTTCCTGAAAACAGGACAAAGGTGAACATTAGAAACACTGTAACATATGTAACAGGAACTCACTTTCTGGGGGCGCCATCTACCAAACTTTATCATTACGTCAGAATTGTTCTAGTTATTTAAACTAAACTTCACTTTAATCGGACACGAAGTGGATTCACTTCTCCTTTTGGATTTGAATGTTTATTGTATTCTTTTTTTGGCTGGAAACTCTTGACGGAAATCTTCGAGAAAAAGACTTCACTGTATGACCTCTCACCTTATAAGCTCGTTTAAGGAATAGAATTTTTGAAAAATCACTTATTGGCCAATCCACTCCCCGGATCTCTTAAGCAAGTTTTTCACTGATGACTTTCTCTGATTAACAGAAATAATTTTTAAATACATCCGTGGTCAGTACCAGAGGTAGTATCAGATTGTAACTTAAATTCGATCTTTCAGTTGCCATCGGGTTCTGTCAATTATGCAAAGGTTTCGTCAGGTTTCTGTTTCAGCACTGTAGAGGATCTTCCTATGCTCTTTCTGAAGCCATTATTCAGAGTCAGCAAGAATGACAAATTAATATTTGCAATAGGCTATTATGTGATTTCGAGGAAAGCCTGACTTCAATTAATCTAAAGTCAAAACTCTGGTTTAATAACAGATACTGCTGCAACATCCCCATCAAAACAATTTGTTCCATTCATGAGTACATAATTATGATCAATATGAGTTCATCATTACCATTTAGGTCTTGTCAAAGCCTCATTAATCTGATTTCTATCAACAACTGACCAGCTTCTATAGCTGACTAACCAGCAGTTTCTTTAGTTTAACTTTAAAAGTCCATTTATCACTGGGGACACAACCACGTTTCATGACAAATCAAAAACCGTGAACTTTCCCATTTTTACTCCTTCGTTGGACAGTAATGACGTGACATTCCTAGAGGCTACTGTGCGTGTCATCGTTTGACTTCTCTGATCCTGTCATTGAATGTTAGAACCTTTGTTTACTCTTTCAATAATTAACTTTATAGTTCACGTATACGCCCGTTTTTTCGTTTGATACTTATGGTTTTTATCTTTGTCACTGATTTCACTTTACTGCACTACATTGTTATGTGGAACAGTCAGATTAATGTACTTTTTCCCGATCTTAATTTCAAGAACTTCTTACTGCTTTCTGGTTCTTAGAGTCTTGTGCTTCCTTACCTAAATAATAATACGGAATAGGCGATCTGCTGGCTGCGCTCACTCACTTGGCATCGTGCTTGGGTTTGCCAGGTAGTGGTACAGTGATATTAATATTTGAACACCAATGAATTATGTGTGAACTACTTTTCAAGACATTTTTTCCCATTCAGGTACACGTGTGATCAATACGTGCTCATCTTTCCATTTCGGTTTTGTCCAAGCCTTACAAATATGACTGCTAGCCTACCTCATGGAGTTAGGAGTCCGGCTTGCACGACTGAATTCTGGACGTCGGATGTAAGTGTCCAGTGGAACACTGTTGGACTGCATAATTTATTAATTTTCTGTAGTCCCAACATGGAATGCTGTTAATTTTGGGCCATCTTATATTCGTCTTATATTCATTTGCATGGTTTACGCTTCACCTCAATGTACAGACGTCGTCTGAATCCAACCTATGATTGCTGCTCGATAAAAGGCATGACCCACTCCCTGCTTAGCTTATCATTGCGTCCACTGTTCACTGACACTGTCCACTGTCCACGGTTTGCGATGTCAACTGGTATATTTGATTAGCCTAAACTGAAATGTTACCATTGTGAGGTAACAATGAACTTATTGTTTTGGATACAACATTGCCTTTTGGGGGGATTATAAAAATACTGCCAGTCCATAACAGTATGTGTATTCACCAATAGTGAAATTTGCGTTTAAGACCTTGCCGAAATTACTATCCAATTTTTATAGGAATAGTGAAAAAATTGTTGAAAGTAACAGTGAAACCATTGTTGTAGAACAATTTTTATTTATTTTTTTTTAAATTAATGTCAAACGATATAAACCCTCACAAAAATTGTTTAATTTTTCCTTTTTTAAGATTTGTCGGCAGCCAATGCCCACCCTACTACAGAATTGTCAGTACACAAACAAACTGCACGTTTTTAATGGCTAAGACAATGAAACCATTTCGAGTATCAATATATAGAAATTTCAAACTCAGCATGAAAATAAGGAGCTCTTTTGAAAGTTAGAGCAAATTACTATTGTGTTATCCATTACAATGCACACTGAACTAAAGAACTGAACTGACCTACATGTATTTAGAGTAACAGCTAGACTTGCATTCGTGGTAATCTAAAACTCAAAATGACTGTGCGTAATGGACAATAGAATGTCTTTTCTCTTCTATCAACATTTCAGCAACTATATGGACTTACGAACACACAAACATACTTTTAATAACACACACTGCTTACAAATGACGACCATATGAACGATGAACAGAGTGAATCAGACATGAAACTGAAGGTTCTCAAATAGGGTCAAGTTCAAAAAACAATATGCACTATTTTAATGACATTAATGGCCCACTATTTTTTCCCGAGTAAAGTCGAAAGCTTAAACAAAATTTCAAATACCTATTTATTTATAGAGCATGCACTGATTTAAAGATTTACATGATAAAAATGACATCAAAGTATTTTATTTTGCCCGACCAATCACTTACTGGTCTAGTAAAATGAAATTAATTATTTTCCATGCAACCCAAGCAAACACATTGGTTCACAATTAAGATTTATTTGAATATGTTTGCCGCCCTTTGGTGATTAAAGTTTATCAATGTTACACTGATTTAAAAAAAAATGCGATTAGGATGTTTAACAATATCGCGTATAAATCATTGTGTCTATAGTTGACGGCTTCGTCTTAATATAATAGGAGACAACGTGTTCAGTACCAGTAGTCAGAAGCACAAGAGAATCATAATAAAACTTAGATTTCGAGTTTTTCTTACTAACAGTGTAGTATCGTCACAAAGTAATGATTAAGAATGTTTATTTCTTTTTAATTATTACTCTGACGAAGATACCACACTGTTTGTAATAACAGGTGTTGAAATATAAATTGTATTATGATTTGCCTGTTTTTGTGGCTTCGACTTCTAACACGTTAACACACAGCACATACCCATATGCAGTGAAATTTAGCTTTGACACAATTAATTTAATTACATCGAGCAGAATTTTAATTGACACCATTCGAAACCAGAACTATACTGCATTTAGTTATTCAAAATTTTATATGCTTATTTTCGTAAGTTGAATTGCTATCATCACCAGTTTACGACCCTGGAATCAAAATTTTAATTATTACTTCTCAAAAAAAAAGAACCATCCCGTCATGATACTTGATTTTCGAAAAATGTACTCACCATCCATGTATCTCCCTTGAACAACAAATTTAATAACCCTACTCAGATTCAGAAACACGTAATATTCAACTACCCAAGGGAAAATAAGCTCATCAAGTTTTGGCCATAATAGGCAGTGGTATCAGAGGGAAAATGGCTCCTCGTTCCAACTCATATCTCCCAAGCTTAACTGAAGCCACGGTTTAATTCTAACTCATTACAGTTATAAAAAAATGCCAGGGCTAAGTTTAAGAACATTTACCGTAAGAAGTACAAAAACTATAATGCCATAATCACCAAAGTAATCACCAAAACTCAACAGTAGTGAAGGAGCCCAGCAGATTTTTTTTCTGTAAACTTGAGTGATATCCGAGAACCAATGGCTGCCACCGAGTTACTCATTTCATTCTTGTTGAGTAAGTCTTAACTAACACTTTTGTGGTTGTCAGTTAGGGTTGAGTGATCTCGGTTTGATGCACAGACTGGTGGTAGCAATCAGATTTCGGATATAGCTTTTTTATGGCAAAAGCTTACTGGGCTTCTTTACTCATGTGGGATTTTGGTATGATCTCTATTTTCACCAAACCTATTTCAGTAACGAGGTTGGTACGCATAGTCTTAAGAGAGCAATACTTCTTAACGTGGGTTACGACTAGTACAAAAAATCCGTATTAAAATTGCATTTCTTCTTTAAAAAAAACTATCCGTAGGAGATGTGTTAAAACAGTAGGGAAATACCAGCAAATGATAAAACAGCTACGTCATATCAGTGTGACGACAATACAGTACACGACACAACAGCGTGTGACAAAACAGCGCACAACAAAACAGCAGGACAACATAATAGTGTGACAAGCGTGACAACAAAATAGCTTGGGTTAAAACTGCGATAAAAGAGCGCAAAATGCTGTTTTAAAACCATGACGTATCGAGAATTGTCTATGGTCTCCTCGAAATCAAATGATAAAGCTAGTGCTCTACAATTTGTACGCTCAGCTATTACCATTTTGTACGTGCTGATGGGGAAGTGGAGGAGGACAGAACATAATAAAACAGGCAATTCGTGTTGTAATTCTCCACCTAATGATGTGAGAAATTACTACCTGATAAACGCAGCAAATAAAAGGAATAGGCACATTGTAATAAAAAATACGTAATGCACTACTAACCTTTTTCTGAAAATGAATCCACCATCATAGTAGTAAACATCGTCCATTATGAGGTCATCTTCACCCATAGCATTCCGAATTCCTATTAGTGGTTTCCATACTTGTGAAGCCTCATTTGAATGAAGCAAGAATCTGTTACTTTTGGAACTGTTCCAATTATTATTCATAGTTATCCTATGATCTTTCCATACCACGCTTACAAACAAAGTCAGGCGAAAAGACTACGAAATAAAAAACAAAGCTGTACTCTATTAATTAAATAAAGTACCGCGTGAGTAACACTTATTCCAAACGCATTCACAATTATTGCACAACAACCCATCACCTCAATGAGAATGATTCTATAAGTATTGTAAATATGGTCAAGTAGGAATTTTTTAATACATTTTATAAATACATATATTATTTACCGTAACACAAAGGTAAATAAAACTAGCAAAAAAGTATAGCAAATTGTTATTGCCAATACTTACGAAGTACATGGTGTCTATAAATAATTGCGCCAAACACGAAACTGTTTAAAAAATTGACAGTGAACGCAGTTGTGATGTGGGTTAGTCAGTAGGAAAGAAGCGGTAAAATGTTTTACTCTAACAGGTGCACTCTATTTGTTCCACGCAAATCATCGAACAAATTTTCAACATGAGTCAAGTATTGTTTATGCTGTTTACATCAATTGGAACTTCACAAAATGGGTAGATGTTGTGGTTGTTGCATGCAGCACAGCATTCCTGTACCCCAGACCGCAACTTTTTTTCTTCTGGGGTGTACAGAACTCAGGGGATGAACACAGACAGCCCTACGTTCTAGAATTATTGATGCTTTCGGTCCTTAATCCGTAAAAACGTAACAATACTGTAGGTAAGTGCGATATTGAACCACCCACCCACCGCAACCCGTATCAATGTCTGACCTAGACCCGATACGACTTTTGTTTGATCTTGACCGGTTTAAACTAGACCCGAGGGAAACATGACTTTGACCTGGTTTGACCCCGACCAAGTAATGAAGGGTTTTGCTGCGCAATGTCCTTGACAGGTAAAGTTAGTAATTCTAAAAGAGTGAAAGACTGGTATAAATTCTAAAAACTGTCGTTGGGAGTCGTTGTGTTGGAATGCAACGTGTTTCTAAGTTAAAAAGTGAACGAAAATTATTTTCTTGGAAAATGGCTAGATGTGTACCCTGTCTTCATCTGGTGTTGAACATGCGAGTGGGTTTTATTTTTGTATTTAAGGTTGAATTTGTGTGATAAATCCGTTTATGGAGTTTCTATAGCTAGCTTTGCATGTTGGTTCGCCACAGAGGATTTGAGAGAAGACATTTTTGATAAGTTTTGTGTTATTACTTGCCTGCAATCTTTGGCACTGCTATTGAAAGAATTGTGCGATTTTAGGGAGCAAGCAGTTTCCTCAGGTATTCTGTAGCATAGTGGAAGTATGGAAGAAAAATAAAATTAGATGGCTTGAGTTTCGTTAGGTAAAGTTTGAGAAAGACTTTTCCAGAAAAAAAGGAGTGGATACCCAGTTTCAACACATTCATGAATTGTTTATTGAATGCTCTTCTCGAGCACGTTGACATTTTTGGTGGTGTGGTCAAATATGCATTTCGCTACTAGTTCATACGAGCCAGACTAATTCGACATGAGCAACTACGATACTCCACATCGCATAGTGTCAAAACCAAACAAGTCCTGGGAAAGAAGAAGGACGAGGCAAAAGGCACTGGTGAATTACTTCTGGGTGGTTAAAAAAAACCCTCGTCCATTTGGACTACAAAAAGCTTTATTTTCTAAATAAGCTATAAATGAAACGTAGATGAGTAATTTTAAATTAAGGACCATCTGCTCTCCACTGTCGGAGTTTCAAAACCTCCGTTTTTTTCAATGGTGATAAGAAATTCGTGTTGGATGATGGAATAAAGACACTCGTGCACGGATACTTCAGAACTGGCATAAATCACGAGTTTGAAGACGCTAAATTCGAAGCGATACAGGCTGAAGAAGCCAAAGAACGAGTTTCCTTAGAGATGAACGAAGAGAAAGAAGCATCTGGGCAAAAGGCCAGCTAAAGAAGAGAAATTTCAGCCAGTTAAGAGGAAAAAAGCTGCTGGTGAAAGCAAAAGGTGGGCACTCGATAATGAGGAACAAAGTAAAGAAAGGTGGATAAAAAGGCAGCTGAAATAAATATTCAAACAAAACTGAGGGACAGAGAAATTACAGAATGAAGCAAAAAAGGTGCTGCAAAGAGAGAGCCATTTTCTAACGAAACTGAGAAACGTAGAGAAGGTTGGTTAGCTGCTGCAATCGTGAGAAACATGCAAAGGAAACTGAACACCAGAAAAATCAAGATTGAAGAAAAAAGTTGCCGCAAAGCATAAGGAACAAGTACAGGAAAATGAGTACCAGAGCAGTGCAAAGTTGAAAAAAAATACTGCTAGTGGAAGAAGAATACAATCAGTTATGAAAGAAATAAAGAAAAGTGAGGACGTATAGAAACCGAAAGTAAAAAAAAAACTAATACTTTTACATAAAAATAATGTGGAATCAATGTATCCAATTCAAGTTCGACGCAATTAAAAAAAACACTGCTACCCTTTCCTATCACTATACCACGCGCCGTGGCTGTTTGCTGTGACGTGCACATCACGTGACTGGGCTAGTCCAATCAGCCAAACGGACGTTGTTCTCGTTCGTCATTGGCTAACTAATGGTGACGTCACGGCAAACAGCCATTACGCATGGTTTACGTCTAAAAAACTAATACCCTCTTAGATAACCCCTCTCTTTCGAGAGCCCGTATCTCCACTTCCGCCTGATGTGATGCATAGACGGAGTATTAGGGCTTTTAAAGGTGCCAAAAACCTACACCTCCATTTGCCAGGACGACAAAGCCTGAAATGAAGTCATTCATTCAGGAATTGGGGATGTGGGAGTAATGACTTTGGAACTGTTAGTAGTAACGACACAGTTTACCAAATGATGATACTTCCCGTGTGACATTCCTTCCAGATTGGGGTAGCAATCAGCCATAAAAAGTTAGCAAATAGTGCTCCGCCACCTTCCACCACATAGTTGAAACTAGAAGTTGGAATTTAGAAATAAGGGTCATGATAACTTGACTATGTTTGACCATTTAACCAATAATCTTGACATCAGGAACCCATGACCTTCACCATGACTCGATTATCCCAATATCTTGAACCAGTTCGGTGTTCTGCTGGGTGGCTCAATATAACACTTTAACAGTGGGGTTAGCTTTAGCGTGGTGTCAAGAAGCAAAATTGTCCTCCAAATGAAACCGGAGGTTGGGAGCCTGAAGTAAAGGTAAAGACCTGAAGTAAAGACCTTGAATCGGTTTGAACCCCGACCTTGATCAAAGTGAGCCATGACCTTGACCTTACATGTGATACATGACTTGCTTTAACCTTTGATCCTGTTTGATCTTATCCGTAGGGGGAAAATTGGTGTCTGGCCGTATCTCACTTTAACACTGGGGACAGAAAATGTTAACAAAAAACACTTCCAAACCAGGTCAAGGTCACAAGTAATTCGGATCAAGGCCGAACCAGATTAGGATCAATGATCAAAGGTAAAACCAGGTCAAGGTCAGAGGTCACACCGAATTGGGGGGGGGGGGGCTCGGTAGCTGGCTAAATATCGTACTTTTCCATTGCTAATATTAGGCATATAAGAAAAATCTACGAGGTAATTTGCATGCAACAAATTAAGCGCACGTGGTAGAGTATTAGCGTTATTTGTTCCTTGGAGCAAAACTTATTCAGTTGACTTTCTTATTTTCAGCATATTATAATTCAACATATTCGTAAAGTTGCATTTTGTTTGTGTATGCTGCAGTTTTATTATACCTAAGTACCAACTCATGCAACGTGGCTTTGTGCTATTCCTTTCAGTGTGGCAATTACTTCGGGAGTGAGTTTTGCGTCAGGAGCGATTTACTGATATGGTAAGTAACCAATTTTACGTAAACTTATCGCCATACTTTTTTTTCGTTTTCATTGTTACGAAACTAGGAAATAAATCGGATACAGCATTGTTGTAAGACCATTGTTGTAGGATAGCATTTTGTAAGTTTCACAATAAATCCCTTTTTGGTACACTTTTACAATTCATATGCTATCCCGTCAGCGTTCGTTTTGTTATAAGTGTCAGAATAAATAACTTATTGCTACACTTATAATGATGAACAATACCGCCATTGTTGTGATAACATTTGTAGGGACCAACGATTGTTAAACGCCAGGGCAAAAAAACAATGGACGACTCGAAGAAAAAGGACATCATCAACTCCAATTCATCCACAAACGGAAAAAAGTATTTAAAGTATGGTGATAAATTAGTTATTAGTTTATTTGTTTATTTCACGAGCCTCGGTCCACAGCCAGTGCTTGGACAAAAGCATATATACATCATTGTATGCACAGTTACAAAACAAACACCTGATACAATTATACCCAACACCACCAAATACTACTCACCGAAGCACAGAAACATAGTGGAAAAGGAAGCACGAGAGAAATGCCAGGCCTCAGGACCTATACCCTAACACCCGCCTTACCAACAAACGCTTCAACTGCTTTCAGCCGCACACATGCCAAAGTGGACTGGATAGAGAGAAGGCCGACCATTTCTTGCCTTGAATGAATGTAGCCTATCAACCCCAGCCAAAGCTGGCGTAGCGCTGTACAATCTAGAAAAAATGCTGCAGGGTCTGTGGCTGACCGCAACTGGGACACGCAGGAGTAGCTCGCCACCCCATCCTGTAACGATAAGCTGCAAGAAGAGAATGCCCTGTACGAAGGTGGGAGAGGACCCAGCAGGCGGAAAGTAGGAGGACATCAAGTGCAGACGTGAGAAAGCATTCTGGCTGGAGACAATGCAGGACCCGATCATGGGGGGCCACAGACCATTCCATCTCACAATCGTACCATAACAACTCACACAGCTGCGGATGCTTCTAAACCGGTAGGCAGACTGGAGAGATGGCCACGTCCTTAGAGGCTGCTGCTACCCTGTCCAGACCACCAGCCTGATCGTTCCCTGTGTCACCATTGTGCCCTTACACCCAGGTGAGACTGACGAAGCCACTCCGGGATGCAGCCTGCAACATGCGACATATCTCATAAAGAATGGGATCACAGAGGTCCAGCTGCTCTACTGCCCTCCGCAGGGCAGTCAGAGCACCTCGTGAATCTGTGTAAATCGTGAACGACGGCAGATTAATATCCAGAGCGACATCCATTGCCACAGAGATGGCACAAAGCTCGCATAGGGTGCTGGAAGACACCGACTGCAACTTCTTACTGAGAAACACCTTCAGGGAAGGAATAACAATCCCTGCACCACCAGAGCTCTTGCTCCTACAGAAAGAAGCACCACAGAAAATATCGCAATCTGTGGAAAACTGCGAAAATATTTCTACAAGAAGAGGACATCACACCCGGGGGCTGAAGGCGACGAAACGTGCCATGTGCGGGAAATGGCGGACATTCTTTGAAGCGTCATGGCCACAGACCCCAGAGGACCCAACATCTCAAGCAATGAAGGACGAAGAGTGCAATATTCACAAATAATCCTATCCACACAATCATCCATGCCCCTACAGGCATTGTGCATCCCCAAAACACATTGGAGCTCAGCAGCAGCCCTGATGTGGAGAGGGGCTCACAGGTTTCAACCCATAAGGGCTGAACTGGGGTCGTTGCAAGACAACCAGTAACAATACGCAGACACTCATTTACCGCTGCCTGAAGCGTGGAAATGTGACGACGCTCACAAGACAAGAACGGGAGGTGATAATCAAAGGCAGCTCGAATAAAGGCCTTACAAACAGCCCATAGGGGACCACGCTTAACACCCGTCCTCCTGGACAACTGCTTAAGAACAGTTGAGCAAGACCTGATCCTCTTCCAAAGGAACACTGTGTGCTGGTTCCAGTCAAGTCGCTCGTCACCTAGGTATCTAAACAGACGACACCTAGGTATTTAACAGACAACACTTGTTAACAGTAGTGCCATTAACACAGATAGGGAATGGAGACACGTGGCGTCTGATGCGTGACGTGCTGAAAACAGCAAGTTCTGTCTCAGCCAGGGCATGGTACTGAAGATGACTTTTCAACCTCTTAACCAGCTCCGCTCAAAAACCTTCCTGAGGTTACTTAAGAGAAAGATCGGCCTATAATTAGACACAAGCGACCTAACCGACCCAGACTTGTGCAGAGGGACAATGATGGTAAAAGCCATGGATCTGGAACAATGCCATTCTGAAAAATGTTACGGAAAAGATCCACGGCTCCGGCAATTGAGGCGGATGGAGACCGTGCAACATCTTATAAGAGACATAATCTATCCCTGAGGTGCTACTGTCTTTGCATTTAGCTAGTGCCAAAGTAAACTCGGAATTCGCCAAAGGATGATCAGACGGGGACCCGTTGATACACCAGCCCACCGGAACAGGAGGAGGTAAAACAGTGAGGAGAGCATAGACACTGGCAAACCTACAAGAGAAGGCATCTGCCATCGCCTCTCCCTTTAATATGGCACCAGGCACATCCTCAGGACCATAAACCCACATCTACGAGACATGCTCGGGATTTCAATTCACGATACGCCACGCGTTCGCGAGCGATGGCGCAGGGCAGAGCTGCCCACAAATCCTATCCGGGTACATGGTCCCATTCACAACGAATATTGTATGCAGATTCCCTAGATGTACCCTGGTACTCATACCAGGCTGCATCACTATGACGCTTCTTCCACCGCCTATACGCCTGGTGGCGATCACGAACAGCACGAGAGCACGAACTAGTCCACTGAATGGGGGGGGGATTGAGGCTTAATGGCGCGTCGACAGCTTGGTCAGCTTGGGTGACCTTCTCGCAGCCACCTACCGGCAGTTTGTCCTAACTGGAGTAACGCCGTTTGACCTCCAGCTACTCCTCCATAATGCTCTTCCTGGCGCGAGCCTGCCTCAGCTAAGCCTCGGAAGAACAAAACTATCACAATACATATTGTACAGCGGTACCATTATTGCAAAAGTATGCTGATAACCACTACTTATAGGCAGAAACCTTTTTAAAAGCAGGCACGTTGGTTTTCATACTCGATCTTAGCTTAAACTTTGTACCATAATGAGGCAGTTCTAATTTGGATTCCAGCTATAGTTTGTTCCAGGTCATGTTTGCAGGAAACTGACTGACGCCAAGTTTCCTTGCATTACGAATGCAAAACATGGGACCAACACATGCAGGCTCCACGTATTTACTGTTAGAGTCTATGAGTGCGATATTCAAGTGTTTTTTGCATTCATAGTGGAAGGAAACGAAGTCATACAGTAAGTTTCCTGTAAACATAATGTAGAACAAAGTATAGTGACAGATCTGTGGTTGTCCTATGACACGTTATCAGCAAAATACACTAATTTAAGCACATAAGAAACCACAACACAGCCACCATTAAAAAACCACAAGTTCCTAGCATAAGGTTTTTCTTTATGAAAAAAACAAATGATTTTTTGGTTGTCCGACAAAATACCACTAGACAAAATACCACCGATCAAATATACCACATCCAAAATACCTCCATACTAAAATGCCACCATTTCAAAACATACGTATGCAAAAATACCACCAGTTACATACATTTTGGATTGTTCTTATTGAAATATGATTGAAAATCCAACCACTGTGAGGAAGTTAGCCATATCTCTCTGTCCATAACTGAAATTGGTGCACAACACATGGACACATTTGTGACGTTTCTAACACGTTTGGAAGGACGGAAGCCATTTGAATTTTGCACAATAAGCACAGCCAATAAGCTGATCATGCTACAGGGTCTGAAAATTATTGATATCCAGAGCGTTGGATGATTTTGACCCCTAAATTTCGGAAAATATTGTTCCAAACTTCAAATAGATAGTTTGTCTGAGCTTCTCATGTTAGCCTTGGCTTATGCACGTTCCAAACATCTGGTGAAAAAAGTGGTGGGATGCGACGAATTCTTACCGGACGTGCTGCACTGAGGGTACGAGAAGAAAACCCGATTTGGCGAAACTTACCTGTAACGTAGGTCCTCACCAAAATAGGCAAGAAGAGAAATCAATTCATCAGAAGTCGTCTGTCTAATGCAGGATCACGTTGTTAATCTCGGGATCGCGTGGTTAATGGGTAGGAACTTATGCCACACAATTGTTTAATGCCTTCATCGCTACTGTACCTAGTATCAAGAATTTATAGCTGCGAATTCTATCAATTCTTTCTAGTACTGAGCCCCAACACTTGATTTTTTTCCTACGTGTTTTGCGTTAATTCGCATAAGTTTGTATTTCTTTTCAAAAAATGGTATTTTGCATGCATGGATTTGGAAAGGGTGGTATTTTGGAGGTGATAAATTTAATAGGTGATATTTTGCCAGGTGGTAATTTGATATGGATTCGATTTTTCGTGTTGAAAAGTTCATGCAGAATATACCGCGTTCGACCAAAACTTTAAAGTTACAAGGAATGGTTGTTTAAACCACATTTTTGTTAACCATATTGGATTTTAATAAACAGTTAGATGGCTCTAAAGCTGAAAAGTTAAACTAATGTGTTACACAGTGTCACAAGGTTCGTGTTTCTTTCAACGAATGTACAATTTCACCCATTCGCTGAACTAGTACACTGTTGGGAAAAAGTCTAAGAATAAGTGACGGCTAGTAAACGGGATGTCCTGGGTTCAAATCTCAGTCTGGGCAGTTGTCTATTCTTACTTTCTCAGACTAGTGTATTGTGTATCCTCACAAGGCGAGTCTTTAGTGCCGACTGCTTGCGTCATTGACTGTTTTCACCTTGTACGATAAACGTCTTTTTTATTTCTACTGTATAACACAATTGCAGAAAATATATTTTTAGTAGTATTAATTTAAACACAGCTCACCACGGACTTTAGCATTAATGGCAGTGGTTAATAAAATTTTAAAACGTAAAATTACCATGTCATCAAGTGAAATATCCACAATGTGTAAAGGTACGATGATTATTATTACTAATGCTGCGGTATCTAAACAGAGAATAGAGAGACATATTTTATTTTACACAATGAGTCTGAATAATATTTTGTCTGTAGAGAAAACGAGAAGGTATTATGGAAAAGAGAGAAATTGCAGACAGATTATTTAAAATCGTTGTATACATCGTACTATACAACGTAAATCAAAAATTGTAAGACTTGTTACAGTCTAAAACATTCTTGCAGGGTCTTTTCTCACTGACTGCTGCCAACTTTTTTGTCAACAGGGTTGTCAGGGTATGGAATGATCTATCTGGCGAGTGGAAGGTGTCTCATTAAGTTCAGTTAAAGGCGCATTTGTAGACTGTAGATTTATGCACGTACCTGGCTAGGTTTACGTAATTTTATCTACGAAGTACTTTTATATCTTGTCGTTAGCTAGGTTGTTTCATCATTGTTTGCACCATACTTATTTTTTTTTAATTAATAACTACCCAAATCAAAACTTGTTAAGGATTCCCGCCAAGTATTTCGGGCGTGTGAGGTAGTGATATCAAACGCCAAGCTCTTTCGCCAAGCTAAACCCATCGAGTAATATTTCGAAGGGTAAATGAAATATATGAAAATTGCTTACTGAACAATTTTCATTTATTTCAATTAATGTTTGAAGTCTTAGTCGGTGGGATTAGCTTGGCGAAAGAGCTTGTCGTTTGATATCACGACGTCATACGGCCGAAAAGCTTGGCAGAATCCTTAACAAGTTTAGCTGTATAGACAGAATGTGTCTACTGGTGGCTATGCTCATATATATATTTTATCAGAATGTTAACATTTATCTTGGCGGGTGGTCTTGATCCACCCACAACCAAAACTGGTATAAGGGAGAACGCTTAGTTTCCAAAAAGGGTTGGCCCTTGAAAGTAGTGATATCATTCGACCAGTGAAAGGCCTCCAAGGTAAATCCTATTAGCCAAGTTAATCGCTCCTACTAATAGTTAAAGTTAAATGAAATTTAGAAGAATGCTACTAGCCTGAAAGTAGTAACATGAAAGTTTTCAATCAACGTCCAAAGTATTTTTCGGTGCAATTAACTTGGCTAATAGGATTAACCTTGGCGGTCTTTCCCTGGTTGAATGATATCGCTGCTTTCAAAGGCCAACCTTTTTCGGAAACTTGGCGGCTTCTCTTATACCAGTTTTGTTTTTTTGGGTGGATATCACAACTTTCATAGGCCTGTGAATATAAAGAATCCCACGGTCTGATCGTCTCCTCTACCTTTTTTATTAGTACTGCAGTATCTCCTAGGAAACGCACAGATTTATTTAATGTTCAGTTTGGCATTGTTTCATAATCACAATGTTCAAAATAATTGAAAGTAATTAATTTGGATGTCTAGGGGGCCCTAGCGCCTGAACCACTTGACCATTTAGAAAAGGCCTTATGAAAAGGGCACATCTCCATAGCAATACCTGTATAATGAGCTAGGAACTAGCTGTATTCACCACATAGATGAATTTATTTTCATGATATAAAAACAGCGCTACTAGTAGCCAGTAAGTAGTACTTAGGGAAATACCAAAGTTATTCAAGTCGTTTTTTCAACAAGAAAACGGTAAACTGTGTCATTAATAGTGACTGTTATGTTGTCAGGCGACCAACGTCTCCCGATCAAACAAGTTTCAGATTTTTCTGTCGCTTTGTTATTTATGCTCAGACTGCTGAAAACAGCCCAGCTACCGTAGCTGTAAAGACACAACGTATGTAGTGGTCGCATGCTCATATTAAAATATTTTAACTGGATGTTATCGTTTTATCTTGGAGGGTGACACACTAGCGTGTCTCTTGTTCAAAACAAAACTTGTTAACGATTCCCGCCAAACGTTTCGGCCGGGAAAAGTTGTGATATCAAACGCCACGCTCTTTCGTGATGCTAAACCCACTTAGTAATAGTTCGAAGATTAAATGAAATATATGAAAATTTTTATTGCGCAATTTTCAATTATGTCATATAACGTTTGAAGTCTTAGTCGGTGGGATTTGCTTGGCGAAAGAGCTAGGCGTTTAATATTACGGTTTTACACGTCCAAAAAGCTTGGTGTTAATCCTGAACAAGTTTTGTTTTGGGATAGATATCAAATTTTTTTCATTCAAATTGATGAAATCTATTTTTTCTTGATAATTACGAGATGGAAACACTGATCCAGTTTTCTGGTCCTTTTCTCTCTTTTTTTTTTGTGGCTTTCATTACACTTTTATTGCAGCAGTCAACTTTTTTCATATGATTAGTATTTCTTATTAGTACTGCAGGGAACATTTTTTAACGTTCCGTTTGGCATTGTTGCATAATAACAATGTTAAAAACAATATAAAACAATCAATTTCGTCGTTAAGACGTCACTAACCCTGAAGAAATTGACCGATTAGAAGAGGCCTTATGAAAAGGGCACATCTCCAGACCAATACCTGTAAACTCAGCTAAGAACCAACTTTATTCACCACATCGAAGAATTTATTTTCGTGATACAAGAAAAGCGCTACTAGTAAGTAACGCCAGTAAGTAATAAGTAATTTTCCCCACAACAATACTTGTTTAGGATTCCCAACAAGCTTTTCGGCCGTGTGAAGTGGTGATATCAAACACCAAGCTCTTTGTTGCAAAACAAAAATTCTAACCTCTGAGCTGGCACTTTTATTGTTTCGATTGTACATGATCTTGTTTTGGCTTCTTACCAACTTTGGGGTGATCGTTAGAGGAAATAGGCTCCATGCAGCCCTGTGTGCTGTCGCAACTAATTGTTTTATTATTATTATTATTATTATTATTATTATTATTATTATTATTATTTTTATTATTATTTATTCAAATAATACTAAAGGAAGGAAAGGGAGGAACTTTAACGGAAAAAATTGCAGACCATTACTTAACCATGTGTTGGATCTGGAACCCTTGGAAAAGTAATGATAAACTTGAAACAAATAAAAATATAGATAGTGATCACATTGTTGCTTATAGACATAAAAATATTATAAAAGAAATGAACGAAATAAACTGGAGCATTCTAGATACTATTACTTGCCCAGAAAAAATATTTCAAGAAATTAATATTAAAATTGAACAGATATATACTAAAAATAAAATTAATAAAAAGATTGTAAATAAGATAAACAACAGAAAAGAGAACAAAAGAAAAGAATGGATAACAAACGAACTGATTCGAAAAATTGAAAATAAAAATAAATTATGGAATAAGATAAGGAAATCACTTAACATTGACGAAAAGATGATGAATAAATACAAACTTGAAAAAAAAGAAATAAATAAATTAATTAAAGAATGTAAACAAAAATACTATGAAGAAAAATTAGGCAATCTACAACAAGACAAGAAAAAAACAATTTGGGAAGTAGTACACGAAGTAAGTGGAAAACAAACAAAAAATGACAACATTGATGAAGGTATAATGAATACTTTTAAAGAGGATGATATTTTAGAAATAGCAAACAACTTTAATAATACGTTTGCAAAACAAGTTCCTGATCTAAAAGATAGCTTTAAAAGGGAACATGAAGAGTATAAAAAAGGTAATTTTAACAAAAAGTTAAAAAAAGAAAAATATAAAACCCAGAAAGTTACACAAAAAACAATGTATATTGAATACACAAATGAACCAGAAATTGTATCTATAATAGACGAACTAAAAAATACTAAAGCTACAGGATATGATCAAATTCAAACAGACCACATAAAACAAACTAAAAATAACACAGCTAAAGCACTATGTATACTAATAAATAAAATGATTGATAAAGAAATTTGGCCTGAAAATTTAAAAATACAAGTTATAAGACCAGTATACAAAAAAGGAGATAAAACAAACAAAAATAACTACAGACCAATAGCACTGCTTTCAATCATAAACAAAATAATTGAAAAATTCTTTGTTAAAAAGATAAGAAACTTCTTAGAAAAAATACAAATCTTAAATAGATTCCAATATGGTTATACAAAAAATAGAAGTACAACGGAACTACTTATAGATCTGAACGAAATAATAACAAGTGCACTGAATGAAGGAAAATACATAGGAGTGATTTTGGTAGATCTACAAAAAGCATTCGATACGTTCGACAAAAAAATTCTATTAAAAAAATGTGAAAAAATTGGACTAAGAGGAAAGATCTATAATATAATAGCAAGCTACTTAGATAATAGGAAAACAACTGTACAAATAAAAGGAAAATTTAGCAACGAAAAAACAACTAACTTTGGAGTACCACAAGGATCAGTAATGGGACCACTTTTGTATTTAATATATACAAATGATATCTTGGACAATATAGATAAAACTCAAATTTTAATCTTTGCAGATGACACAATAATGATCTCCATAAATTATAATTATGAGGAGATGATGAATAATTTACAAAATGACTTTAACAAACTAAATGATTGGTTTATTATGAACGAACTGTTCATAAGTAAGGAAAAAACAATACAAATGGACATCTCAGTACCAAAAATGAATAAGAATATTAAAAAATGGATTATAAAACACCATGGAAATTGTATGAATTTAGAAACAAATACCAGGAACATAAAATGCTTAAGTGAATGCATAAAACTAGAAAAAAGAAAAACTGCAAAATACTTAGGAATCGAAATAGACTCAAATTGGAATTTTAAGTGCCAAATATTAAATATAATAACAAAGTTAAGACAAATTCTACCAAAAATATACCAATTAAAAAATATACTAAATTTGAAAAACAAAAAAATTGTATATAATGCATGGATAGAAAGTATAATAAGATACGGAATTGAAGTATATGGATTTGCATCAGATTATTTAATTGAAAGACTTCAAAAAACACAAAATAAATTAATTAAGATACTATTCAGAAACAATAGGAAGTTAAAGACTAATGAACTATACAAAGAAAATAATATTTTTAAAATTTCAGAATTAAAAGACTACATAATTGCGACAAAAAACTACTACATAAATAAACATAAAAATAGTAATTGTAAAGAGAAAACAAGGAACATAAAACCAAGCTTTATCTTACCAAAATGGAACAACACATATGGGAAAAGAAACAAAAAATGGTACATACCATATATTTTTAATAAAATTCCGAAAAATATGTTAAATTACCAAAATATAAGTGAATTGAAGCCAAAATTGAAAGAATTATGGATTAAACAATATACTTCAATTGTATAATAATAAGTTCATAATTTAACACACGAACTAATCAAATTAGATGTATATAAAACATTTCAAATACTGAATAACATCATGGTATAATTGTTTAAACTTCAAATAACTAATAAAAACATGAAAAATCAAAGCAATGAGGCGAAATGTTGTTTAGCGTAATTATTAAGTAATATTGTGAATAAGATGTATCTTTGTTCTCACACAAGCTGGGACTCCAGCTTCGAGCAACATACAATGTAAATTGTTGTTGAAATAAAGTATTATTAAAGTATTATTAAGTATTATTATTATTATTATTATTTATTCAAATCGTATAAAGTTCATTACAATTGAAACTACCATTATTCAGGAATACCTTTTGAAAAAGGAACAGTTATTACTCGTTGTCTTCAGTTTTTAATACAATGTAAAAAATGTAATCTTTATTGACAAATAGTCAACTTGAAAAAATGAAAGAATGGATGGTTTCATATTAAGCTACGGTGTCTTTTCACGTTTTTTTTATATAATTGTGAATACTTATTGCTAACAAACATGTGATTTTTTTTCCTTATCCTTAATTAAATGCATTCTTATTGTAACCATTCAAGAAAACAGACTAATGTTTCTTTTAATTTTGTTGTTTGCTACTCACACCATGTATTTTTTGATTTGCTTGTGCAACACATACAACTACAGACACTGTAGTTCTTGTGGCACTACCTTAGCTAAAAAAAATTATCATTATAATTACATACGAAAAACTATTGCAAAATAGTGGGATAAGGGGATAAAGTTGAATTACTGAAAGCCAAATAGAAAACGAAATTTGACCTCACTGATCGCCGAGTAAGTTAGTTATGTTTTCGTTATTCCCCCCAAGGTTACGTGTCAAAAACTTCACCTATCAAACATGGCTAATACTTGCTTACATCGTAAGAAAATGAAACAAGAAAATTAGCTATACAGTGAAATTCATACACTACAAATAATATAATACAGTAAGCCTCCTATATGCACTTTCCTTCCGTCGCAGTGGCGTAACCCGGATTCTAACGGACAACCCAATCTATCCCCAGATCACTGACATAACGCCTTCATCGATATGCTCGCTCCTCCAGTGACATAAAGATGACTTACTGAACCCGTTATTAATGTCACAAGCAGTGACTAGGGATCGAGTCGACCGAGAATGCTTGCTGCCACAGACATTGTAGAAAGGATACAAATAAATACAACACTCAACGAAAGACCAGATAAATAAATAGAAAATTACTGAACATTTATATCTTAAGACTTCAATAAATTAATTACAGTAGCGTCTTTTTATCTTCCTACCACAATTTGAATGCTATGATCTACTTGGGAGTGGGTCACTTTTTCAGTCATATCAAATGAAAAAAAATATATTATTTACATTATTATCAACATTGATAACTTGTAGAAAATGGCATAATTATTTGTACCATTATTTACTTGTCAGTCATAGCCTATGCCACTTTTATTTATTCAAAGCTGCTTTGAGGACTAGTTTGTTTTCTGTGAACTGTTTCTCAACATTGTAGCACGCTTTTTTTTTTACCAGAGCTGGGTTTTAACCCACGGATTGTTCTGGCAGTGGGTAAAGTGAAACACGTGAGGCATGGGTCAGAGCTTCACCACCAACCCACTGTAATATTTACTTATATCAATTTTTTTAACACTGATACTGAAAGTTTCATTCGATTCTCTTGCTCAGTCGGTGTCGTGCCTGGATTCACCAGCTTTGGTTGTTGCTGAACAAAATTCGTGTTCGATCCCAATTTATATTGGCAGAATAATTCCATGTCAATGACTACTGTTTGTTGGCATAAACTGTATAACAAGTGCATGTCAATCAGCCACACAAACATTACAAAAAAGCGAAACATGTTGCAGTGTCTTTTTTCTTCCAAGCAGTCATAATACGTTTTTGGAAGGTATATTTTACGTCAACAAAAGAAATGGGTAACTTTTGCCTTATTTGAAAAAATTGAATACATATAGTCAGAATCAATTATGATAATTAAAAAATTGGTTATAATTGTACACTGCATAAGATATTTGCCTGATTGCGGGTACGTTTTTGAACTGATATCTGCTTTCGAACTGCATGGCAAAATTAACAGCTTCCTTAAAGCTGATCTACACATAGTTCTGGGTATGTACAATTGTACATTGTCCATTGTCCACTCAGTGGTAGGTAAGAAATGAGTAGCACCAAAATGATTACTTGTAATTGCCGTAGATGTTATTCAAATTATTCTTTACTTTTAGTACGGACTGCTGCCAGCAGATACAATTTTTTTAACGAATGTTCATTTTACAAAAAAATAGTATTACTGAACTAATGTTTCTATTTATTGTTTTGCCCAACATTTCAGTAATACAAAAACAGTATTCATATTTCATATAAATAGAACTTAGTAATATTGTAACTTAACTGTTTTGCTTGGGTGGCACTTCTTTTTCATAATTATCCGGAAAATTAAGCGCAAATTCTATTGGTCGACGTTCATTGGGTAGAGGAGGTTGTTTGCTAAACAAAGTAATACATAGAAAGTGAACCATTGCGAGCACAGATATACAGGCATAATTTACGAAAAGAATTCCACTTTGTAATGTTTATATGTTAAATGTCCAATGATCATTCAGATAATGGCAGTCATCAATCAATGTCATCGTGGCTGAGTGGTGAGAGAGCTCAGCCTAGTTGCTGGAGGTTTGTGGATCTAGTCGAACCCCTGGAAAGGGGACCTTAGCAAAGTCCACGCCATGACTGCCGGCCAGGGTAGCGTGAGAGGCTACCATGCTCCTTCAGCAGCTATGGGATAATTCTGGACAATCTTTCGGCCCCGACGATGATCGGAGGTTTCCCGGGTCGAATTCCCGGGCTGGCACCTCCCTTTACCAGATTTCTTCTTCTCTCAAAATAATCTGGTAATGTTCAAAATTGAGCCGTTTAGCCATACAAGCATTAATTGCTTCGGCTGAGGCTCGTCAAAATTTTAATCCAAAAAAATTACATCTCTTCTGTATTCATAATTTTACCACATATGGTATTGCTAAATAAAAACTTTCGTCTTAGTACCTCCATCTTGATTTTATATTCTATATGTTACTTAACGTAGCCCTTACGGCTTAATGCAAAAATTGTTTGGTTTGTAACCAATTAAAATCAGTTACTCACTAGAATTTCCAGGCTAACCGTTATAACCTAATCTGTTTCCCCTATACTCTTTGCTTTAAATAGGTTTCCTTGTACCGAAATAGGAGCTAAGCAGACCATCCAGCAAATTAGTGTCTTCTTGGTGTGTCTCCGTAATTTTGGGAAGCAGTAAAAGGTAAAAAAAATTATTACGCGAGTGCAATGAAACATTCATAGTTTAAAATGCGTTTCAATAAAAGTTGTTAATATTAAGAATAATATGCTGCGAAATTAAATTTAGAATATAAAAAATGTTAATTTCAATTAAAAAAAAAACTACTTTATGTATACTTAGTGCTACAACGTGCAGTCCTAATCTACATTATTAGTTACGTTATAAAGCTAAGTCTCATAGCAAAAACAGACCAGCCCCCAAAGCAAAACGTCGACAAAATCCATCCTTATAATGAAAACGGGCGAGTGTGTAAATTCTTTAGCTATAAAATGAAAATGGTACGTTGTTGCCTTGTAAAGTTGAAATTGGCAGAATGTTGCCTGGACTATTATTTTCTCTACGCGGTCATCTCAGTGGCAAAGTCTTACATGACGTCATGCACGAAGGTCGGTTATTTTTCACACGGTACAGATCGATCAAGCTAAAGCGTTAAACTGGGAGTGGGGGGAGGTAAACGGAGAATAACCGTGTAAGGGACAGTGTGTCTGTTAGCCCTGCTCTTTAGAAAATAACGAGATTGGGAGGCTGGGGGGTGGTGGACAATACGTCTGTTACAATTAAGCATATGATGCATTGATTATGCTTTAAATAAACCTACAAGGTACGTTTATTTTGGGAGGATGGGAGGAAAGAAGGAGCATTCCAAGAACCAAAATTGCATATCGTATTCAACGTTTAGGCCAAACCCACCGAAAGCCGGGAAAAAAACCACGGACGAACAGAACTGCAGGCGAAGCCAGGCACAACTGCTAGTATGAGTTATACAGTGAAACATTTCTGCAATTTTGTCGAGAAATTATGGATAGCTTGAACACCCAAAGTGATCAGTATACAAGATGTAACTGAAAGGCCTAGCTACCTATTCACGGTATAGTGCAAGATCAAAAATTAAAAAAAAATAGCTGTGCCCCGGCGTAGCCGGTTTCCGTGTACTTAAGTGAATTACTTTACTGGGTAGCACGAAATGAAAATAACTTCGAGGGCCCCAATCTGTCTGCTCCCCGCCGGCCCCTGGCCTCTTCTCCCAACATTCTCCTGGTGCATGGTCAGATTTCCCCCCATGCGCCTACTTCCCTGGTAGCAGTTTCCCCTCTCCACTGCCCCCATCCCATCCCCCCGAATTCCCCCATTGTGTGGTGTGAATATCCCCACCCCCGTCGCTGCTCCCTCTCCCTTTGAACCCCTATTATTTGCGTCTCACTTTTATCGGAACACGTGGTTTTTCAACTTTCCATGGAAACGACGCAGACAGTGATTCGCTCCTGGAAACATTGCTTGTTTCAGTTTTCCAGGTTTATTAGCTCTTTGCAGTTTATTGGTTATTTAAACCAATATACACATATAACTGTAAATCATACAGGAATAGGAAACGACGTAGCACACAAGTTAAACTTGTGCAACAACGTTAGTTTATTGTACGCAAAAAAATAGTACGAAAGTCAAAATCATACAATTAAAATCCGTAAGTTTTAAGCCTTTGCAATGCGGTTCCATTTCATTGTGATAATGGTAGCAGGATTAAATGAAACGAAATGAGGAACTACAAAGACAATCCTACTCTCTGTGTAATTTCCCAGAAATCGTTGATTCGAATCCTTGTCACAATATCTGAATAAATGAAAATTTCCCAATAAAGACCTATGAAATGATATTGTGCAGCTATTGTCTTTTCTTTGCTCATCATTATTTATGCTTTATTTACTTGATATGTTCTCGTTTATGAAAATGGGTGGGTTTACATTTCTCGAGAAAGACAGCTGAGTTACACGCACGACAACGACTATGTCAATTCAACGATGGTAAATTTAATAATGAATTCTACAGCAATAATAAGGTCCGTGCTTTTAGCGTAGAGCAGGATTGCTGTAAAGAATATTAGAATAAATTAAATAGCCTGTAAGCAGGTCTCCATACATTTTTTATTTTTATAAAACCAAAAAGCCGTCGTAGCATCTGGGGACTGTAGGGAAGACCACTACGCAGCAATCTAAATAAATAAATAAATAAAATCACGTGAAATCATGCGGCCGGGAATGAGCACGATGACACGTGAATATATATTTTAATTTTTCGTTTATATGGCCACATTTCACTGTAGTTCCTGTGTGCTACGATGGGTGTTTGTTTTGTTTATCTTTATGGTGTAGTTTTATTTCTGTTCGTAGTTCTTTATTTTGTAAAACACCCTATCGCACTGTGGGCGGGTCTTGTTACACATCATTTTAAAGTGTGTTGTTACAGTTAAGTTGGCGGATTTTAATTTGTCAACAATAAAGAGTAAACTTTTTATGTGATAAATACATGAATTTGATTTGCTGAATTTAGTCTAGCAAAGTAAATGTAGGCTGGATGAATGAATATTAGTGTTTTTTGATTAATTCGTCAATTTTCAATAATACAACTTGTAACAACTAAAAACTTCAAAGCAAACCAAGCCTTTGCATTGTTTTAATATGCTCTGGTAACTTGCACAAAGACTACAGCATACCAAGACTGACAACAATACCCTACTCCTCTGACCACGAACTGCGAGCTTCATTGCTAGCCAGGTTCATTGTTGCTGGATAAACTCGTTGTCACCTACTGCGAAATGCCAGACTCAAACCACTGTCCATAAGTCACATCTGATAACCCTCCTTCTACAAACTAGTAGTTAAATTCTCCAAATGACTGGTAAGTGAACACATAACAACTAGGAATCAGGCTTAGGACCAGTTGTAGGTAGAGCGAATGTAAAAATTTCAGTAAGGAATTATTATATGACCTTGCCTAATTTGTTAAATGTCAGAAGAAGATATCTTCCATGTTCTCCTGAATAAAGCTACATGTTTCTAGGCTTATAAATAAATCTATTCCACGGCTTAGTTGGAGCGTAGTTCCTCTATGAAGACACTCCAATGTAATCTTAGACAGCGCATCACGCGAAAATCACAAGGACTAGCCAAACCACGATTTGCATGTAGTACCAGGGGAGTCCGGAAGAGGCTTCACAAAAGAAAAATCCGGAATCGGACAAGGGGGTTGAGGAACCATCAGGGTGACAAAATGGAATAGCAAGAGCCAAAATCAAAACAACACGAGATGCAAAGCCGTTTCTAATTATTAAGGCATCCAAATGTTAAAAAAATTGTTTGTTGATGTTAAACAGGCGGCTTTATGCAACGGCTCTCAATTACAATCAAATCAAATTAGCGGCCTCGCATGTGTCTGTTAACTGTAAGCAACTAAAAGCATATTTTGTAAGGATGGCCTGATCCCGATTGCAGATGAAGAGTGCTTCACGTAATTCCTTGCCAACATTTGCAATATCGTAAGAAATCGGGATCGGTATATAAAATCCAGATAGATCGGTAATAAACCAAATTGAAGATATTTTCACTTTTCGTCGACCAAATTTGACGTTTGAATAAAATCGCTTCCCTCCATTTTGTCAACAGAGGAACTGATGACGTCCTAGTTTATGATATTAATATCGGAAGCATTAAGCCTATGTTGCCTGTGGTTGCATAGCACGATCCGAGATCTTTGCTGTATAGCAAATATAATTTGCTATCACAAGAGCTGCTACCACAAGAGCTGTGGTTGTGTGACTACGAACTCGAATTCCGCAACACTTTCATGATGATTTTTATGCTTTTGGGGTTTCGCCTGTAAACACCAGTGATAGGCTGCAAGGGACGTCCCTTTGGGGGCACTTAGTTCTTTGGAGGGAAACCCTTAGTGTTTAGATATATTGGCCACCGTCCACGAATCCTCGATTGCCTCTACGATTTTGCTCCAGCAAATTGCTTCGATGTTCCGGTTGTGCATGTGCTGACTGCTTGGAGTGAGTGTTTGTTCGTCGGTGAATGCCTCGTGACCATGTTTTGGTGATGTGAGAGCGTGTAGGTACTTTGTTGTTGCTTTTGTGCGTGTGTTTGTGCATCGTATATTTGGATTCTGATCATTTTATGGGGGCCGCCATGTTGGATTTGTTGGTTCATTGCGAGTTCGAATCCCGACTGTGACTTTTTTTTTCATTTTCTTTTTTCATCTACTTCATTTGTCCTGGTGTTGCAAGCCTGCTGACGATTGATTGCTGAGGGAAATTCGCCTGCTTTTTAACTGCCAACTTTTTAATTGTTGTATAATGGAACATTTTTTTATAAAGCCTGTGAGTGCCGAGGACAGAGGGAGGCTGCGCCCTGGGTCTCGAAGCCACTACAATGAAGATAGACGCCGCACCCTTTTTTTTGATACCGTGCAGACGCCATCCAACACAAGCTTACCATACCAGAGTACCCCTCTTGAATACTCACATAAGCAAAGACCAACTAAAGAAAATCTTCACGAAGTTCTGGATCTCCCGGCCTTGCACGATTTGTCAATTAAGCTTTTAAATAGACTTGATGAACTCCGACTTGAAAAGGACATTGACTTGGGCGACATAAATTCAAAAATGTCGGCAATTAATCCATTAATCACGACTGAGCTGAACACCCGCTTTGACGTTTTTAAAGTTATGTTCGAGCAGTGGACTTCCAGTTTTTTTTGAAAAACAGAGTCAGCTTCTTGAACAGTTTAGTAATGATCTTTATGCAAAAATGGAATCCAGGATGACTGACTTTTATCGATAGCTGAACAATGATGTCGCAGAAAAGAACGTTGAGTCTAAAGATCGGTTGGGAAGCGAGTGCCCAGACACGGAACCCACTGGAGCTGATACTGGATGTACTGATCTCTTAGTTAAGTTTAAATCCTCCGGCATAGGTAATTTAGAGATTTTGTCAGCTCACCTAAACGCACACGGGGCCGATTTACAGCACGTTGGGGCCCATCCACCACCAGAT
>JAHWFP010064677.1:35415-52978 GCA_023313725.1 Lithobius niger
AACTCACTTCTCCGTAAACTGTGTGTGGATTTGAACTTTTCTTTTGTTTCAATAGACAATAATATTTGGAATGACCATACTCTTATAGCTAGAGACTTGACTCACCTAACTGTCAAGGGCAAAGCTAGACTTCAGCTAGAGCTGTTGGAATTGCACACACCTATGGAAAACCATCAGTTTTAACTGGGGATAGCCCCAACATGGGCATTAGTCAGCCATCATCTGGAACCACTTTGTTATGTACCTTATTTAACTCACGTAGTGTTATCCGTAACCTTGGCTGCTTTAGAGATCTTGTTAAACGTAATACCTTTGACATTATTTTTGTTGTGGAGTCATGGCTTACCGAAAGTATTACTGACGGTATGCTTGTTGATCAGCACTCCTATTCTGTACTGCGCCGTGATAGGGGTGGCAGGGGGGTGGTCTTATTATATTGCATAGGCTGGATTTACCGCTTGTTCTGGTGAAATCTTCAGTAATTGCGGAATGTCTTGCTGTTTCCTTACCTACGTATCTCACCACCTTCGTCCTGGGATATCTCCCAAATTGTTATCTGGATTGTGATATCCTAAACGTGTGCGAATTCATTGTGGAGGCAATTAACCCTAGTCATTCAAACGTAGTACTGGGCGACTTCAATCTGTCTACTGTTGATTGGAATCGGCATTGTGCTGGGGATCGTCATCATGCGTATTTTCTGGACTTAATATCGCCTCTTGGCTTAAACCAATTGGTGGACAGGCCCACAAGGGGGGATAACATTCTTGACCTCATTTTTACAGATGACGAGCGTCTTGTTTACGACCTCTGGGTTGGACCACATTTCGGAAGCAGCGACCACTGTTTGGTTTGTTTTTCAGTAAATTTGTCTTTCACTGGTTTTGAGGGATCGCCTCTACATACCTCTGATCCAGTTAAGGGGAACATCGATCTCAACATTCTAAGGAGTTCTCTTTTACATGTAGATTGGGAGGCACTTATTTTTAATGTTCATCCTTCCATTGAGCAGGCTTGGTCATGTTTTCAGTAGGTTCTCGCTGGCCACATCGAGCTTAGCCGTGACCCCCCTCGACCACGTCCCAAGAGGGAAGGTGTTTTACCGTGCCACATTGTTAAGCTTGGTAAACTGAAGCTGAAATGCTGGCATCGGCTTAAGTCCTGTAGGAACCCGGAAACAGTTACTGCCTATTGCGATGCTCGCAAAAAGTATTTGGACTCAGTTGAAGCATGGCACAAGTACCAGGAGGTGGCTACAATACGAGAGGGCAACCAGGCATCTTTATTTAAACTTTATCGGAGATTAAACTCTAAGATTCGCAAGTTGCCACCCCTTAAATCAGGATCATCCTTCATTACTGATTCCCAACGAAAGGCACAGCTTCTCTGTGATACCTTTGCATCAAACATTATACTCGATGATGGTAATCCTCTTTGTTCTTGTCACCAGCTTCCGGATCATTCTATTTCATGTCCTCAGGCATCCTTCACCGCGGATCTGGTCTTTCGGACTTTAAAAAAACTTAAACCAAGTAAGTCTTGTGGTCCTGATGGTTACTCTGCCTACCTGTTCCGAGAATTGGCGGGGGAGATTTGTGTTCCCCTCTCTAGGCTTTTTTCATGTTCCTACACCGAGGGAAGACTGCCAAAGGCTTGGTGCACTGCAAACGTCATTCCTGTTTTTAAGAAGGGCTCTTCCTCTGACCCTCTCAACTATAGGCCTATAGCTCTAACATGTGTTGCATGCAAGGTTATGGAATCCTTGCTAAGAGACATTTTGATTCCATTCTTCGAAATGAACAACGTAATTACTCAGGACCAATTCGGTTTCCTCCCATCCAGATATTCTACCCACCAATTGCTCGCTGTACTTGACAGATGGACCAGTGCCCTTGACGAAGGGGTCCCATGCGACACAGTATACTTTGATTTTGAAAAAGCCTTTGAATCGGTCATACATCGTAAGTTGCTCCTTAAGATGAATGGCTGTGGTATTACTGGGGACCTTAAGTCTTGGCTTGCTGCTTTTTTGGCAACCCGCACTCAGAGGGTGATTGTTGAGAATTCAGTTTCTGCCTGGGTGCGGGTGCCTTGTGGTGTCCCTCAGGGGTCTGTCTTGGGACCTCTACTTTTTTAATTTACATCAACGACCTGCAGTTTCCTAATGACGATTGTTTTGGGTATAAATTCGCTGATGATTTGAAGATTGGAACTGAGTTGCTTACCGCGTCCTGCTCCCCTGTCCTGGAATCCCAGATCCTCCATGTTGCGGAATGGTCCCGGATATGGCAACTCCCACTTTCAGCTCAGAAGTGCTGTATTTTCCATGTTGGAAATAAAAATAAATGTAATCGGTATTTTCTTGACCAGATACCACTTCTCTCATCCTCTGAAGTGTGTGATCTTGGTATTTGGTTTTCTGGCAATCTAAAATCATCCCTCCATTGCAGGAAAATATGTGCTTCTGCATATTCTAGATCGGCCATTGTACATTGCTGCTTTATTTCTGGTGATGTTCTAACTAAGGTCTGGGCATTCAAGGTTTTCGTGCAGCCTATCCTTGAATACGCCACCCCGGTTTGGTCCCCTTTCTTGGTTGGAGACATTGATCTCATCGAGAAAACTCAGCGCAGGTTTACAAAAAGCCTACCAGGATTCAGGAACTTGGACTATGGCGAGTGCCTGAAAAAATCAGGCCTGGAGCTGTTGGAACTCCGTAGGTTGAGGTTCGATCTAATTTTAGTATACAAGATCCTTAGAGGACTTATTAAGGTTGACCTCCCGTTTTTTGATCCTGCACCCCGATCGATGTGGACCCGAGGACATAATTGGAAGCTGGCTTTTCCCATTACACATTTGGACTGTCGTCGGAACTTTTTCTCAGTCCGGGTTGTCCCTATCTGGAACAGTCTTAGCGAGGAGACTGTGAATTCTGCTACCCTATCTGGGTTTTGCCGACTCATTCGCAAGGAACAACTTGACAGGTTTTTGAAGCGCCCGGTTTAGTTACTCTAGTAAAAGGGATTTTTTTTCACGCTTTGAAGGAACAGTGTTAGTGGGTCCACCCCCTTCTGTCACCCTTCCACAGATGTGGTAAACATTTTATTATTATTATTATTATTATTATTAAACCAGAGAGAATAATCACACGTGGCAGGATCGGTATGTGGCAGTAGAACCAGAAAGCATAAGCACGGTGTTGAATTGCAAGTGAAAACCTGAGGTTATTGCTATCTGATCTACAAGTTAATGTACTGCGAACACTACTTGAAACATTATCGGAGATTTAAGACTCTTTTGTTTCAGAATCATTATGCGAAAGCACGAACAGGTCTGGCTTAATGAAATATTGGATGAATCTCATTTACACACTATACCTCATGACGACCACTCTGCAAGATTCATGAAAATATTTAAAAATACCACTTATGGTAACTGAAACTGAGAACCGCGAACAAAGCACAGGCAAATGATAAGAAACCTTGCCTCTAAACCAAGAACATACGAGATCTAACATACAAGATCCAGGAACATACGAGATCTACGATTTAAATACGTACACATCGTAATTAAAAAAAATACCGTACAACGTTTGTACTGGTACTAAGCGGCTAAAATTATTTCCATTTCATTAATATTCATTTCTGGGTTTGTGTTTTCGGTATGGATTTTCTTATAAGGACTTATAGTTGTTTTAAATTTGCTTTTATTTTACATTTAGCAAGATTTATAAATGGAAGTTATTTTAGTTAAAGATATGTTATTTTGATTGCTACTGCAACTCACCTTGTATCCTGTATGGCATTCTCAATGGTAACAGCAGTTAGAACGCATAAAACCAGAATCGTCACCATGCTTACGGCGAATGAGGACAATGGCGGACAAACAATGGGTGACAAAACAGGCTCCAGCAGAATAAATCGACCCGATCTTGGTTCCCACAGTTAGGTTCCTAAGTTACAAGACAGCGTTGCTGGCAAAAATCATTACTTACAGCACGGTAGAAAGATAATTTTAATCATAATTTTAATTTTTGGGGCAGGATTGAATAACACGGTAAGGGTTTTTTCCGACACGCGAAATGATAAGTAATCTAAAATGTCTGGTAAATTTTTAATTTAATTTTTTTTAATGTTTTTCAAAAAAGATGATACTACAAAATACAACACGAATAACAAAGTCTGTGGATGCCATTAAAATGTAAATGAACTCAAACAATATAACCATTTGCAGTGTGTTAAAATATACATATTTGCCTAATAAATAGCACTTTCCCCACAACTTAATGGACCAGCAGGGCTATTGCCGATTTTTTTTATAGCAAATATGGCGTCACTCTTTATTTTTTGGGTGGAATGGATTCGAGGTTAAGGCATACGTTCTCCACAAGTTACAAAGTTGCATTTGTTCATGTGTTCATCAATCAATTTTCAAGGGCTTTGCCGGGCAGTTGTATGTTACATAATGGTTGGTTAACACATTTATTTTTAAAAAGTTGGAGAGTAGCTTGCTGGTGACATTCTTCGTGACGAAAACCACCGCCATTTATTAATTATCTTAACAAAAATTAACTGATTCCAGTACGCCATCTTAAGTGATGGGTGATTTCACAGGAAAAACTAACTGAAACAGGCAATGAGTCGAATGATTAGTAGTGACGTCAAGATAGGAATCAGAAATTTCGTCATGTATTTAGAAACGATTTTCATCAGTCGGGCGATACCATTGTGCTGTTCTATGAGTTTAAGAAAGTGCTCAAATTCTTATCGCAGTTCGGCTTGTAATCTGGTATAAGAATTCAAAACATGGTAAATTAGTGGTAAAAGTAAAAATGTTAAACCCACTTTGATAAAAAAAAAAAAAAAAACACGTGAAAATACCTCATGTTCAGAATTTGAATTTTCGGTCTCCAACTCCACCATGGGGTTTATTCACAAACACCGGTTAAAGTAGGAGGCAAAACAGTACCTTTTGTCACCTAACACGCAATTTTCATACCAAAATGGCGTCCTGAATGAAATTTTAATTCCTAATTTGCAAAAAATAGGTATACATTCGTTAAGATGTTCGTTAACTGGCTTGATTTGTGAAATAGTCTGGGCTCAGGCCTGAAAAACACAGACATAAGTTGAGAGTAATATTGGGCAACAACATAAGATGGCACTGCTAGTCTTCATATACTAGAGGTTCATGATGTACAATTATTAGTAGTCATCAGGCATTGTTTTGTAATTATCTGGTTGTTAGGGATAACCATAACAAGCAAGGTGCACTTTCAGTAAGCAGAATGCACCTGTAGTTCCAGGATGCACAACTGTATTTACAGGTAAGTTTGTGCAAGCAGAGTGCAATCAAGGAAGAATAAATACGTACATCTTTTTAAAGTGGGCAGATTCAAGATGACAAAAACTGACTTATCTACAATTGTGCCTATCTACATACAATCTATTTACAATATAGTTTTTATTCTCCTCTAATATTTCTGTCATACTGAGACTTATTTAATTTCTTTTCTATAAATTTGTTATGTAATTAGCTGGTCAATTTCACCCCTCTTCTCCCACCCCAAACAACCATCATTTTCCCCAAGTTACATTTTAAAAACAGGTTTGAAATTCCTGTTTTTTTTTACAAAACCAAACTTCAAAAGAGAAAAAAATACCGTAACCGGCATGCAGTCCAGAAGTATTGTCAGTATGAACTTTTGTCGATAATGCGGTTACTGTTTTCTCACGAAGCCTTTAACCCGACATTAAAACTAACGAATGTTAATTATTTTGCAATTATGTCCCAAGTGCATAGCTCGAGGGGTATGATTTCAAATTAATTAGCATGAGTTAGATTTAGCCAATTGACAAAACATTTTTAGCTGTATTATTCACAAAAGCTAGAGGGCTGTTTTATTGGAGTGTATCCCAATTCAAAATAAATAATAACGAAAAGACTTAACATTCTTTGTGTTTATTAATATTTAAAACGTAATGCTACATTTTTTTAACTTACCAGTCTATGAGGTAATAAAATTATTTGTTTTCAACAAGAAGTCATAGGTTATGCTGTGTCGGCGACTTCCTCCCATTAAATGCCGTGCATCAACCAGGTCTTGCTAAAATCCGCCGAGAGATGGCTCTTTGTGTGCATGCATTAATTTTATTGTCATTTGCTACTAATTATCAAGAGATCGAATAACTAAAATACTAATGTGATAAAAATTTCAATTATTTTTGCTAATATATTGCTGGAGAAATTTTTGTAAGATTATCAAATGTTTGTTATCAAGTGTAGCAAATATCAAGTGTTTGATATGTCAAAATACATAAATAATAAAGAATAAATTGAGTTCTCCTGTTGGTTCCATCCCTACACGTGTTATGAGAATTTGAAAATTTCAGTGGCTTCGTTCTTAACCTACATACAGACCATCAACGTTGGGCCACAGAGTGCGTTGAAGAAAAGACCATTGGCCCCAGCACAGTAGATTGTTTTGGATGTGTTGAAAATTCTTGATAATTCTTGGAAATTGTTGAAAAGTAGTGAAAAATATTGCAATTGACTAATTCTCGCAAGAGAAAAAAAACACCGAAATGGTAGAAGAAAAGTTAGGCTGATGCACCACTTGCGCAATGCTGCAGGCTCTGGTTGAGGTAATGATGTTGAATATTCTAGAGGTTGCCTAACCTTAGGTCATAGCTGGAGACCAGTTGCAGGTGCAGTCTCCAGACCAAACAGAAAACCGAGCTAATGGCAACTCATTTTATACCCTGTAATATTTCCCAGAGTGCACTATTATCCCTAGCGCCATTTTACTATGGTGACATTAGGTTCCCTGAACTACATCAGCTGTGGCTCCCTCCAGTGAGTATTAAGCAGCTCTGTAGTGAGAGGATCTGGCAACAAGTCCCTTATCTACATCCATTCTCATAGTACAGCTACAATTACTATATTATAATGACAACAACAGGGTATACATCATAGAGAAGAAAAATGCAATAATACGTACGCCATTGCAGCAATATAATTACCGTCAATGCAACCTTAGGACCCTAATATGAAATATAGTATAAATGCAGTTGTAGAACACCAATCCCATAGACGACCATTCTTGGCAGTTTAGTGTATGTATCAGCACTTTTAACAAATTACTGGGCATACCTTTTGATAACATCAATAATCCTACTCCGTGTGGTCAAAATAGTGGTTGCTTAAAATGTCTACTCTCAGTACTGATTGTGCCCTTTTATCGTAGTTTGCCCCTGCCCTCTTAGGAGTGTGTGCACGCCCCTGGATATATCTCATCTTCTGTGGTTGCATCCCCTCTTCTTTCTCCCACACTGCTGCATTAAGTATATGTACAGTTAATATAATTATATTTATATGGAATTTCGAGACAAACCTTTTCTGTTACTTAAATAGGCCTTGCTTTTGAATCTCTTACCAGCATTACCGTGATTGGTCTGAACAAAAATGTCCTGTTTTGTGGTATTGTATATTCAGAACCAAGTATGGGCAATAAGAGAATTTCTGTCCGCAAAACGAGCACCATGCCGACCTACACTGAAACGGCCAGGGAGATGCGATCTTTCTGCATCGGTGAATATGTAGATTCAAGATTTACTCTTTTCTGATTGGTCCCCTACAATAAAAACCACAGATCTATGCAGTGTATCACACTAGAGGACATGGTTTACTTTCATTCTTGTTATGCCCAAATTAGGAAAAGGATGTCTCCTAGTTCATCGTCGGACTTATACGGAAACACGAAGTTGCTTTCTCTGTTAGGATACGCTTGACTTGCTGTACCAGCGGCTTAAAAACAGGGTTAGGTCTAAAACGAAATACCAATGCCGGAGCAAACGAAATTACAGGTTGGTTGATAAATTGCATTGGGTATAGTACCACTATGACAAATAGAGGGCAACACCATAAATTCTAAACGTCATAAAGTCGTAAATGCCTTAAACATTATGAACGTTGAAGACATCGTAAACATCGATGGAATAGTATTATACTCGAAACTGTTAATACGTAAATTTTAACACGAAAATAAAAAGTGATGTCGAACGTAGCGTATCGTGAAAATAAAACCAAAAATATTTCACAGAATTCCACTCGTGTTTTTATGAAATCAATAATTTGCTCGTTTTAGAACACAACTCCTTTCCAGGTAATTTCCCTCGACCTAAAACACACATAGTATCGATTTCGTAGAAGCACTCGTAGTATTGTGAATGATAATTTATTTTTTCATCAAAGTGTTTAGATTTGCTACGTGATTGTAACACTGTTTCTGTACTTACAGAATGCCTTATTATATACGTTTTCAACCAACATTTATTTGATTAACAGATATAAAATGGACGAGTCCTACACTTCAAAGCTTGCAATACACATTGATTCTTCCAAATATTTCAAGTCCAGTGGGATTCATTACCAAAGGATTACATTGTCAAAGGATATGCAATTGTATCACTGTACAGCGACGCCTTTAAACCACAGCACAATGAAATTCATCGATTATAGATAAGTATCAATGTAAGAGCTAAAAGTGGCAAGTTTTCTTCATTGTCATTGTCAACGGATAAGCAATTGTATCACTGTACAGCGACGCCTTTAAACCACAGCACATTGAAATTCGTTGATAATAGTTAAGTATCAATGTAAGAGGTAAAAAGTGGCAAGTTTTCTTCATTTTTTCAGCTACGAATCCAGCTAGCTAGAATAAAATTTCAGCTTTTACCTACAGATTTTTACCATAAAATTTAGACGTTTCTAAATTACCCATCTTGTTATGGCACTGGTTTTACATTTTGATAGGATGTTGTTTTTAAATGTAAGAATAATTTTTTAACGAACATATGGAGTACACAGTCATCTAAGTAGAAATTGTTAATGGGCAAATGTTATGCTGTGACGGCAATGCGCTGAGCAAATGTTTGAAATACCTCTGTTGATGGTCCAACATTCCACGTTTATTAACAACCAAAAACAAATGCGCACACATAAACACGACGGTGGTAAAATGAAGGTTCTATATAAAAAATAGTACGCAATTTTACCGATAAAAGATCCACTGTGGCCCTACGGCAAATTATGTGAGCAAAATTACAACATTTGGCTGGCATAGCCATCATATTGTATTAAAATATAATTTAGGTAAGTCGCCGCAAAATTAATACTGGTGCAAATTAAACTTTAAGACGGGGACTCTGGTAAATTTATGGACGAGTCATTGCTGGTGGCAGGTCATGTTTCGACAGACGTTTTTGTGACTTTCCGTTAATGCAATTTGCGTAACACATGACTGTTGGCGGTACATTTGTTGTTGATTGATGGATATTATTACAGCAAGGAATTACGGCATTCTTAATATCCAAACTTCCATTCTAATCTTAATTCGGAGATTTAGTTCAAAAATATTATTCTAAAAATAATTTCCAAAAAATGTTGTTTTAGTTTTAAAATACGTTTATGCTCCAACGTGATCAAATTCCACCAATACGATAAACTTTTGATTCCGTGAGCTTTTTCCATTTAAGTCGTCATGCATTAGATTTAGCAAAAAAAAATATTGTTTCTATACACACTGTACATACCAATCAGAAAGTCTCTCACAACTTTAATCAGTGGAAAATAACCGATATAGGACATCAAGTACTCCGAAAGAGTCATGTAAATATTCCTGTTAGATTTTTACGATCATTGCCCATTCTATTTACTTGTACTCGTAGTATTCAATGAAGTCTTACCTCTTCCAAATCTTGCCTCAACTTTGTTGTGATGAGGAACAACATGTCGTGGAATCAATAGATTTGAGTTTTTACCATCAATTATTTCTTCCATAGTCCAATTAGAATGTGTTATCAAATTATTAAACTACTACGGTGAAAATGTAACCCTGACCAAATGTCTTAAAAGAACAGTAGGGTGACATATAAATTTATGAAGCCGTTTTTATTGTCGTTTTTCCTGGGAGAGTTGAATTTGCTGGCTTCTGGGTATCGTCAAGCGCCCATGCAAGGATAGGAAAAACGATGATATTGTTCAATTTTGGTGGGTGTCTCTTAAAATGACTTTGTGCCAATATGTTCTACTTGCTTCTCTGAGGAGCTCAAATTGCTACTTATTAAACAATTGTAACAGTAAAGTGGCAGTTTCCTTGTACACTGTCAAACTGATGTTAGAATAAAATTCAGTCACGGAACTTGTAACAGGTTATTTGAGATATGTGGTAGACGCTTTTGATGGGGATAATGATGGTATATAAATACGAGCAAATCATAAGAGAGTGCACCAACTAGAGGGGAGTTGTACTATGGTGTCGATTTGACAGCTGGCAGATCGATGTTAAAGATGAAGGACGACAATACCTATTAATTACATCCAAATATAGGGCTACGTAGGACATTAACGCTATTGATGGAAATGGCGGTTCATGGCATTTCTCAAAGTATTAATTCAGATATCAGTGTGTTGCATGAAGATTAATTCGACAGAGAACACAGTTCCGCTACCGGCATATTGATGGTGACACCCGGCAACAGGCGTAGCATTGATGCTACTACTGCAGGCCAAAGGCCCGAAATCCCAGAGAGAGCATTCCAATCACTGCCTTTAGCAGGCAGATTACCCAGAACGCCCTGGTATAACAATACTAACGAAACATTACGCAACAGAGACTAACTCGTACATGACTGGCATGTGCAATACACAACAAACCACAGTTACATGCCATTCCATCGTACTGAGAGTTCAGTAAAGAGGAAATAGCGTGATATATTAACGCAGGTTACAAGATTGATACATAACGCAGTGTTTTATAAGGCGATTACACGATCATATAACAGTATTGCGACACATCAAATAACAACAAGATAGGCGCCTTTAGGCCAAGCAAGCAAATGGGAGAAATAATATATTAAAATAGCAAATGCTAAATCCACAGTAACATAAGAACACGTATGTGACACTAACTTATGCAATACAAATCCAGATACAGCTAAAATATCATTGCAAAGTGCGTGAGTATATGAATGAGAAAGTATTTCACGTAGGTATTATTCCCTGCGTGAAAAACTTTCTCATAGATGCACTCACGTACTTTGCAGTGGCATTATGGGCGTGTCAAGTTTTGCATTGCGTACGTTAGTGTTACATACATGTTAGTATGTTGATGTGGATTTAGCACTTGCTATTGTAATACGTTACCTAGCAACAGCAGTCATCACGCAGAACCGACAACCATTTCTCCCTTCTTCACAACATCGTTAGGCCTAACAGTCATTCATGTATCCTAGGAGCATTTTTTGAGTGCGATTTTTATTAAAAATATATAAATAAATCGACCTAATAATAATTCTTAATTATTATTAATTATTCATAATTAGTAAATTATTATAAATTATTCCAAATTATTGTTATTAGTTATTAATATTTATTAATGCACGGTGGTGATGTCACGCTAATACATCCCCATGCTAAAAGTGTTGTCGTTATATACGGTTAATGTGAAAACCCACACACGTCACATGGGTTAATTTTGATAACCCACACTTCTTTGATAATCTAACACTTTTTACGTGGATCAAAATCCCAATTGTTTTACTGGAAGAACATTATGTTGTTTCTCGATATTCCTAGCCAAGGGTTTTTGGTGTGTTTGCTGGCCTAACATCTCCTGTTATAAACTGATAAGTAACATATTTAGCTGTTTACATTTAAGTATGCAAGTTTTTGCGTTTGGGGTTGGGTCCCGAGGTCACTGAACTATTTATAATATTTGTAGTTCTTAAAAACGTATTTGGAGGGAGAGGGAGTAAAAGGCTTGGCAGGGATAGTGTTCGGGTGTTATGTTAGGTTTCTGTGTAAACGTTTTAATATAAAATAGCTTTACAAACTCAAGGCTTGGAATCCGTACACATTCTTTGTCAGGTATTACATACCAAAACAATAGGAAAGTTGCACTTATGTTAAAACGTTGGATTTTGCAAATATAATGTATTTGTTCGTTGAGACTGGCGGTTCCAGGTATGACTATCTCTTTTTTTTTAGGTTGTAAAGCGTTGTAATAAAAGCACATGAGTTGCTGCTACTTGCATGCGAAGGTTCTGTGGAGTGTAATCATATACTTTGAACATACCCTTGTTCAGTGGAGTTCAAAAATCCCAATTCAACTAAACAAATTAGATAAACTAGCTGGAATGGTAACATTATAGAAATTATTTTTTATAACGATTTGTACCAATCTTAGGCAAAGGTTACAGTACATAGAATAGAATAATAGTTAGACAAACATTTTTCAACATAGTTTTTATTACTGGTGCATGAAAAATTTGTTTATTTACAAAGAATGAATCAGAATGCAGATTAACTCGCAAAACTTATTCTAAAAATAATTTATTAAAAAACAAACGAATGTTAGAATTTGCATGTTGGTGTAGAATATCTGGTTATTTTCACTTACTTCACAACGATTATTTTATAAGATAAATTACCTAATGCAGTGGGAGAACTGTAAGCTATGCAAATGAATGACAATATACCCCATTGAACAAGTTTTATACGCATTGGTGTAGTACTGGTTTACAGTAATTGCAGTAATATACTAGCGTACTTTAAAATGTGTTTTCATAGACAGAACTAAATTGAAACAGACCAGGTGAATAACAGATAGCCAAGTTTGTACAGTATTATAGCAAATTATCTATTTCACTAGGATGTAAAATGCAATGATGATGTGTGGTCATGTCTGACTTAGAAATCTTTCTAATGTGAACTATTTCCTAATATGTACCATTTCCTAATGTGTAGGAACGTTTTCTAATGCTACCTTATTGGTGTCATTAACGTATTCCGTAGTAACTCCAGTAGAAAAGATTAAATGCAAAAAAGGTGACTGGAAAGGTGAATCGAGCGTATATATCAATTTTACATTTCATCTTCATTGGTGTACATCCTTTGGTTCTTGATGTCTAAAAACAAATTTGAAGGTTGTTAATCTCGTACAACGTGATAATCGTAAAGAGTATGTCGTAGAAGATCATATCATGAAATCCATCGTTTATCAAATTATCACACCCAAATTATCATACCGTCATGTAGACCATTCCTGTATAACGGATTTATACAATATTTCAATTGAATCCTTTGATAGGTTTTTAATTTATTAAATTATTTACAACTAAAATAAATAAAATTAATTTCTACTATATTTTATAGCTCAATAAATACAGATGCAAACTTATTTACGTTGCCTTCTAGACTTAAATGTCAAACTGCCTGAGTGGGGAATCAAACCGACGACATTTGAAACCGAAAGTCCAGGTCCTGCTGAGCCATACTGACACGGCCTATGTCAGTATGGCTAAGACTTAGGACATCGGCGTTTGATTTGAAAGGACGTGGGTTCGGTTCCCCATTCAGACAATCTGAGATTTAACTCCAAATGGCAATGTAAATAGGTTTGCATCTGTATTTATTTAACCATTCTAGAGCCGATTTGCATTTCGTCACTGTTTAATTTTATAGATCATGTTAACTGCACGTTGATTCGAATAAGGCTAAATATGTTAAACTTCGGTAACATTCTGGGAGAAATATATTTACGAGTATAACCCGATAGCGTGTATGTTTAAATGTATGTACATGGTATTATGGTAATTACATAAACACCAACAAATTTAAAGGAATACGGGTATTGAATGACTTGGCCTCAAACAACAGCAAAATAAAACTATTAAGATGATGAATGGCGTATCCCTAAAACACTAGAAAAGTAAAATGAATCAGGGGATGAATGGTATAGCTCCCCAGACACCTGCAAAATTAAAGGAAGAAGGGCATGTATGGTGCCTCCTAAAAGACACCAGGAAAATGAAAGGAGTGGGTAAGAGAATGAATAGCATAGCTCCAAAAAGACCAGCAAAATTAAAGGAATAAGAGGATAAATGGCATACCCTCCCCCACCCCCCACCCCCCCAAAAAAACAAGTAAAATTATACGAATAAGGGGTAAAAGACATAACTCAAAAACACCAGCAGAATGAAAGGAACATGGCAGCGAAAGGTATATCCTTAAAAGAAAAACAGAATTATAAAAAACTCATTTACACCCTAATGAAAATGAATAAAAAATTACGGACCATCCTTTACTAAGAGTAATTTTGGAATTAATTTAAATGCTAAAAAGTTTATTTCCAATATTTGCTACTATGATCAATTATCACCCTTTTAAGTCCTCTTTACAGGTTTTCACTGTTGATCAGATGGAATTTATCGAGTGTTCATAGAATATCGTAGACTTTAAAATGCTGGAAGTCGTTAACAACTTTGCAAACCATACCTAAATTTGACATCTTCCAAAAGTATTAGTTTTACCAATGACTTTAAACCATATGCTTCTTCTACTTTCTCAAGTTTGTCAACGTGATATCCAACTATTTTGTGTCCTGAGCTTCAGCAGGGGAATTTTGTCCTTATTCTCATAAACGCATTGTCATCAACTTTCTGTATAGCAATCACTGCAGTTCCTACCAAATCCAACATAACACTTCCTATATCAAGCATCCTCTTATCGGAATTTTTTTCAGTAACTCTCGAAAGTTTCACCTGCTTGGTTATTTTGCAAACAATATAGCTATAAGAAAATCCCTCTACATTCAGAAATCACTGTCCCAGAGTTATCATTCTTTTATTTGCTATTCTATTTAAACCATTTTTCTGACCTGTACTTGAATATTTTTCACAGTTTTCCACGGCTTCTTCTTATCCCGTAGGAGGACCATGCAGCTGTGTCTAACTAAGACGCACAGATCATTTCATCAACTGACATATCAGGACTGCTTTAATAATCTTCAACTTCCTATGTGTCTCAATCGGGAGAATCACTAAAGTTTTATCCTAATACTTCAAATACTAAATGTACTTCTCGCCGTCAAACCCACTGCTTTGCTGCTAGAAACACCCGGGTTTGGCTAATAGCAACTATTCCAAGTCAATCATTAATTATAGTTTTCCTCTAAAAGAGTATATCTCCTCTGATTACCCTGATTACCCCTATGGAAATCAAAAAGCGAGCGGGGGCTACAACCATCCTCGTGTCACCCTGGTTCGTCGCCGTCTCCTACTGTTCGTTAGTATCTGTTCTGTTTTATGCTAGGTATTCACTTTTAGCAAAAAAAAGCTGTACTATCAAGTGGGGGACTTTTTAATCTTACCAGCAACTTTGGAAGTAAAAATAATTCAACTAACAGGAACGGAATATCTATTCATGATTATATCTCAAAACCTGCTACATATGACATGGGCCTGCGTGAGAAATAGAATCCAACCCTTATCTGTAAAGGAACTCGGTAGTTTCCAACACTAACCTGGTTGGCGGGTTTGACATAAACAGTTCCTCATTTTTTTCAGTAATTGATCTAATCAATTTTCTTAAGCACTTATAAGCAGTTAGGTTAAGCTTCGACCACGACCCTCAAATTCCCAGGCTACCCGAACTTGTACATCTCACCTTTTGACTTTCTTTGCTGCTTGAGGTTATCAGCTTGAATGCCCACGCTTAGTACTCTCTGAGACTTACTACAGTGTGTATCGACAATAGACAAGTAAACAATGGCATCCCCTGAAGTCTCTGACCAGAGCTACCTCTTTTCCCACCAATAAAACAACGGTGAATGCTTGTCTGATGCAGCTGTAACTCGTTTGTCGATCCATGTGCCTTATCCGTCTCACTACTTTCTGTCTCGTACTAGCACAACAATGCACACGCAATTTAATTGTCACGACTACTTACCGCTTGTTTAACCGACTCTGTTTACTTTGTAAAGCCCTCTCACTCTGTTGTGTATGCAAAACTCACAACGCCTTATTCGTGCGCTCTTCCTTTTTATTCTCTCTTCAACCTCTCAACTGGGCTGACTGCTGATGCGAGCCCCAGCTGCCGTAATTGTATGCCGCCATCTTGCCAGCTGGGCAGCTATTAGTCTAAACGAACATTACAGTCGATCTCCAAGTCCCTCAGATACGAAAACTTGAAATCTGTCCTCAATGGTAATGTCTTGCCTATGCCTATTGTGAACTTATGTGAATTCAGTTACGTCCAACGTAATTATTTCCAGTAAGCCATTAGAATTATCAGCATACGAATATATCAAGTGTAGAGTGATGCACTGAGACAAGAGTGAGAAACCGTTTGTGCCCTATCCTATGATCATGGAGGTTGAGGACATACAAAATGACTCGCATCATTCTATAACCCGATTCATGTACTTCTTGGTTAAAACAAATTGTACGCCGTGTTGCACTTCATGGAAGTACATTGGCAAGGCCAATAGGGAACTAACCATGCCCTGTCCCGTAAATACCATTCGCACGGGGGCCAAAAGTATAATAGCAACCTGTTACGGGGACTTAGACGTACGAACTCCATAAGCCAAAAACCACCGAACCCAGATGCAAAATGCAGGAAATGGTTAAGCTTTCAGTAAAATGCGTAACTGTCGTGGTCACCGTAGCAAAGTAGCGCTGCGTGTCTGACAACAAATATATAAGTTTTCTGATTATCTAATATAATTTTCCCTTTTTTCAGCACAACAATAGCAATGAACGTACGTACACCGTGACGAAGAATAATTGGATATTACTATATTGAACGTAAATTGGAGCAGATTTTGCTGAACTGTTGCGTATTTTTTTTGGTAATTATAAACAGGTAATTGTAAACAGGGTGGTTAAATGGTTAGCACGACTGCATCACACGCCAGAGGTCCCTTAGTTGAATCCTGGTTTCAGTCCAACCCTGTGAGTTGGAAGAGAATGGCTGCGCAAATGTGCTCGAGTTCATGTAGATTGTGGCTTATGAAAAATCCTAGGTATTTCCTAGCAAAATTGGGCCTGTCTATCCCGAGAAAAGTTGGGTAATTGAAAATTACGTAAATTTGACTATTTCCACTATTTTTTAGTAACACATTGATGTTTCTGAAACAAATCGAAAAGGTAACGAAACCTTAAAGTTTTTTTTTTACTATCCGTGCTGTATTGTAACCTCTTACACAACCCAACGCAAGATTAGTTGGTTGCCAAAAGCACACAAATTATTAGATGTTCGATACCATAATGAAGGACTTTTTGTGGCTACAGAGTTCATTAAACGAAACCTCCTCACAGTAACTAATCTGTAAATATAATAGGCTAAGGTTGGGATAGCAAATTGATCATGCACTGTAATGAAAAAAAAGGTAATAAAAAATGCTAGGTTCATTTTTGGCATGGATTCTTGGCACGGTAGCAAAGAAAAAGGATGAGCGGCAGACAATGAGAACGGTTGTGCCCTGTAACAATCAGTAACAAACAAAATAATGCTTCTATAATGCTGGCTATTACATCAGAGTGGAATAGTTTCAATGTTGGTTGAATAACAATCACTGCATGCACGATCATAGGCAAACAGAGAAACAGCCAATTCAGCTACATTGAGAATTATAGGTGTCGACCTCCAATTGAAAACGCTATTTACTTCCGTAAGACCAAACACCAGGGGTTTCAAAGGAGGGGAAGCAGGATGGGGG
>JAHWFP010064680.1:0-17058 GCA_023313725.1 Lithobius niger
CAGGAGTGATTAACGCTTGCTAAAACCCTTTGACCCTTTAACCGCTTTGTTGGGCAGATGGCCAGGAGTGATTAACGCTTGCTAAACCCTTTGAACCCTTTGAACCGCTGGAGGGTTAAAATTAAAGAATAAGTGAAACTCGGTAAATCGGATCAATATTCAAATTGGGCACAGACGGGTTCGATCACTCAATCAGCGTTTATTAGCCAGCAAAAAATAATTGTTTTTTAAACGATGCATAAACTGTTGGTATAACCCGCTGGAAGATTAAACTTAAATGATTAGTGAAACTTGGTTCAATATTCACAACGCGCAAAAATACACAGACGGGATCGCTCACTCAATCATCATTTACTAGCCAGCCAAAACCATTTGCAACATGGGTATGGGGACGGGGGGGGGGGGGGAAGTGTTGTTTTATGAAATAGCAACTATTCTAGGTTCACAATTAAAGAAAGTAGCCCAAAGAAACCCAAAGGACCCAGCATTGTGAACAGCTAAGAATGACAAGTGAGTAGTAAATATGATGAAACTGTTCACAATGTTGGCTCCATTTTTTTCTTCGTTTAATTTCGCAAATACAGCCATTTGGCTTTCCGCATCGTAGTGATCTCCCAAATTAAAAAAAAAAAACTAGAGGAGTGCCAGTGTCGAAGTCTCCCAAATTGTTATTAATTATTTAAATTAAATATTTAACTGTTTTCAATGGTTGCCTTTTTCATGTGTGCTCACACAAAACTTTCATTAGTCAGTCTGCTTTACTTTATGCTTCCCCTCGAGTCCCAACACGGATTGTCCAAAAAGATCTATGATAATATCTAGATTTGAGGTTTGTTTAACATCTCTGTAATCTGTAGTGCAGTAGCAACCCGGACCATTGCTCTGTAACTGAGGTTGGTGCTAATGACCCAGGTGTTGACGCCCCGTTAAGCCTCAATCCCTCCCGTCTCCCCAATAAGACAAATTGCTTAAGCTCAGGCCTCCTCTAAGTCCATCAAGCGCAGTCCCAACAAAGACAACCAATTTTTCTTATCTTTTTGTAAGTATTCTTTCGTATTATAGGAATGTTTTTTTTTGTTTACCTCATTGGAAAAAGGTTATCTGCACGTTGTGACTGTGTATTTTATTAAAGTTTTTGGTAAAAAAATTAGAATGCTTCAAACCAAACTGTATAATTGATGGCCAGGATCACTAAAACACTGGTGAGTTTGGAGTTGCATTGTGTCCTATCACAAGAACCTCTACCTTAAACTCAATAACTTCGTAATTGCTGCGTAAGATGGAAATCGAACACAGAAATAAACTAAAATATAATAAACATTTCTCGCTTGGCCCAGTAATTGTAATTTTCAGAACTTAATTATATGCCTCGTTTATTGTTTATTTACATATAGCATTTGTTTTTCACCGTTCACATTGTATGATATGTATGTATGCGAGTGGTGTTTTTGAATGCAGCTCTTCCGTATACCCTAAAGACAACTTGTGTTTTTCAGACGGATGCAACTGGGATAGTGCTTGATAAAGAAACTATGGCCAAGAACATTGCGCCCTTTTTTGAAGAAGGGGTAAGTTGTTTTTTTTTGGGGGGGGGGGGGATCTTTCATTTTTATGCGTTACATTTGGTTTAAGCCTAATTTGCTATAGTATTTCTCAAACCAAACGCGAATGTTCAGTCAGACATCGTAATTTTGTAGGTATCAACGATGAGTTTGATGAAAATTACAAAAATATTGGTAACCCCCCCCCCCCCCTTTCCTCTACTGGTCATGCACATTATTTCCTTTTCGATTTAGAGATCTGCAAACTCAAAGTTGTATTGAAATGTAACCAGTTCTTTTCAGGATGGAGCGTCAGTTTTAAAAAATACTGCGTTAGGCACAAGGATGGGTGTTTGCCGGCAAAAACAGCTTTTTGCCGGCACAGTGGCAAAAACACGGTTTTTACCGATTTTGTCCCGTTTATTACCGGCTAAAACTGGCAAAACCAGCAAGCCAGTTTTGCCAGTTTTTTCTTCACAATATTTCTTCACAATATCTGTGGAAATTTTGAACAGTCAGTTGCACAAATTTGCATAGATAAATTTGTGAGAAGAATATCTTTTACTGTGAAAATAAGCCTATGAAAGATACATAAGAAATGAGTATGAATTTTCAAAGTAAACGATGTGAAGTTTTCAAGGGGAGCTTTTATAATTTGTCAATATTTGACTATTGTAGGGCACACTTTTAACTACTTGGTGGCAAAAAACCAGCCAACCCTTGTCAAGATAAAGTCAAAAAGTATTTGTGACTAAACTACCAGACACTTTGCCTTGGTTGTGCGTTGATTTGTTTCTCATCGAACACGAAGGAATTAACAAAATCAGTTAATTCACAATGGACGTAGCCATCTAGTGGCCTTTCTACAACGTCTCAACTTCCATGCCTTTCCCATGAGGGAGGGTCGTTGGGACCCCTGGCTGTCCATGGCCATAACTGTCTCATGAGCCGTAGGTCCACTGTTCAAGTCTGGCTCCATCCAATCTATTATTACCTCAAGTAATCAAGAAGAAAAAATCGCGAATTGGAAATAGGGTTTTAGGAGAAGTCAGGGGTATACAGCGTGTGGTGTTGTGCCGTATGCAAACTGCGAATTAATCTAAAACCTAGATTCAACTACAAAGAATTCTTATTTTCGCATACACTATTCTGGGTAATTACTCGGCATGGTAGGTACTCTCTCAAAATTGCGTGTGAAAAGTACCATGCTCCTTCAGCGGCTATGGGAACTATTCTGGCCAATTCTGGACTGTCTTTCGGCCCCTACGATGATCGGAAGTTTCTCGGATCGAATCCCCGGGCTGGCTCCTCTCTTTACCAGATACTTCTTCTTCTCAAAAAAGTCTGGTAATGTTCTAAATTGAGCCGGTTCAGCCATACAAGCATTAAATTGCTTCGGCTGACAAAAAAACACTTAAAAACAACACAGTTCTAACGTGTGTTGTTTTTAAGTGTTTTTTGTTCAATTTTGTAAGTATAGGTTGGATCTGATTGCACGAGGTTTTGTATTGTAACATTATTCATCAGTGTTGTTGGTTTGTTTGATTTTAGGTGATCAAGACATAAATAAAATTGCGGAAAATTATTGGGACTGTTTTAGATGCACTTGTGGCAAATCATTTAGCCCGTCAGGGGGTACTGTTTCCGCATATGTTACCACGCTACAAAATAATTTTTATCTTCAGTACCAAGTCTGTTATTCGCTATTGGGATAGTGTTTTCATGTAGTTTGCTTGTTTTGTATAATCCATGGTAATAAGTTGACACTGCGTATTACAGGGTTAGTTTAATTATTTTGTTTTTGTAACACAGTTTGAAGATGCAATTCAAGGGGCTCTGGACGAATGTTGGCGGAAGGATGTTAAGGTATAGTATATCGTGTAGTTCTTATTTACTCATTTTACACACTAAATTCTTTTAAACTAGACTTTGTTGAGTTCGCATGGAACTTGGGTATCTGGTTCAGGGCACTTCTTGAAACCTTCCATCCATTGTCATAAGATTGTCACTGCGGCTAACAAACCGTCGGCCATTGTCCGTCATTCATTGCTTCGCTTCAGGAAAGCGTAGTATCCTTGTTTAGGCATACTATGTTAATGTCCTGCCTTTCCTCGAGTTTGCCAGCCAAGCATGGTCTCCATGGCTACTCAATTATATTGACGTTGTTGTGTCGGTTGCGAGGTGGTTGGTACACCAAAGCTTTGCCTGGACTTCGCCATTCAACCTACACTCGGCGTCTGAAGCTTCTGGGAATTGTAAATCATCACACTGATATTCCCTTGTCCTCCTTTGATCCGTCGCACGTCTCCCATACCCGTGGTCACTACCTTACACTACTCAGGCCCACTTTTAGCCTTAATTTCCGTCAATATTTCTTCTCGGTTCGGGTTGACCCAGTTTGGAATCACTTGACCTCCGACATCATCTCTGCCACCTCTACCGCTGCTTTGAGGGCTAAACTTAAGAAAGTGGTACTTCGCAGAATTTTAACGGGACCAGGGCATTGTCTTTAACATACTCTTTTTTTTACAATCTGGCTTCCTACGCGTTATCTTCTAAACGTAAATTTTTTTGAGTATGGTTGTCTGTAGCCCCTCTCTAGGGGCCCTTACCATTTCTCGCTGCCATTGATTGGCGACAAATAAATCTTATTTCACCTATCGATTAGACGACTCATAATTTGGCCCTAAAGTACTCGTCCAATGCATCAACGATCCGCATGGTTGTCTAGCTGGTTTATGATTCCCTCTCTCATTTGCCATCCAACCTGCTTTGTAAACTTGGTGATTGAAATGCCAAGCACGGAACAGTAAGAGCAACCCAAGGTAAAGTGAGTTACACAACTGGTTATAGTGTCCGCGACCTATCTTGAGTTCTCCGCAGAACGAACACAGATAATCGATTGCACGTTTTTAGTAGCAGAGTGCCTTGTTAATATCCAAGATGGTTACAAAAACAATGGCGGCAGTCGGTTAAAGCCGTCCCCTCCAGGAAGACATGGCCGCTCATAAAATACTCGCAGGACTCAAGATGCGCCGCGAACACAATAGTTAGTAACATTTTTCCAAGGATCTGGTTTCATAATGTAAAAGAGGTTAAAGGCACATCCACGCCTTACTTTTCGCATTTGTTTTCTGATTTGGGGTCGAAGAAGAAAAAATGTCATAGACAGGGTGAGGCAACTAAAGTGTTACGAGCCGATTTCCTGTGAATGGCTAATGAGAGAATAATAACGATAGAAATGCAATGATGGGTGTGATGGGGGACGTTTACACGAGAAAAAAGGAATGGCTTTGAATTGATATTTCAAAGTCATCCTCGTGCTATCTTCCTAACGAGATACGATACGGCAAAAAAGTAAATTAAAAAGTCGGGCGCAAGGAGACAATACGACCAACAAGAAAAAAAAAAAAAAACAGATTCAAAATGGATAATAAATAAAATAATTACGATGATGTTTAAAAGCTAACTCTGAACATGCTGGCTGCACTGTAGTGAAGCCAGCTGCCGAGAAGGGCTAAAGCTTGGTGCTAGTGGTGAGAGACGTGAATTCTTTGATAAGGTTAAGATTAGTGTTGTGCGTTGATTTTGGATTTGTTCATGTAATGCTGAAATATGTTCCGTGAGGGCTTGGTTGGAAGCCCGAAGAAAGTCTGCTTCCGCTACGAACTTCCGGGCCGGGAGAGTGCGGCAGACATGTTTGCGTTGAGCAGGTCCAATTGGCGCTAAGGAATTTGCAGACCGTGATATAACTGTGCATGCAGGTCGGCGACCGAAAAAAGGAGAAATTGTGGATCCGAACTTGAAGTTCCTAATTTTGTGTCGGTCTGTGAAGGAGAACACTGGAGCGAAGGCGTGACTGTGGAAGTTGGTAAAATTGTTAACAAAAGGTATTGGCACACTTTTTTCTGACCTTGGGAGGGTGGCAGATGGAGTTTGGGGAAACATGCCTGCGAAGAAAGTACACTTTTCTTTTTTGTGTAGCCGGAGGGTCAAGCGAAGGAGAAGACATGATAGATCAATTTAACTGAAATGTAAGCAAATTCCGGACCTTTGTGCGGGCTATATGTCCCTTATTTTCTTTCGGATAATTGTTTATTTCTGTCCAATTGTCCTACCAGACAAGGGTTAGTGTAACGAGTTCATGAGTGGTTCTTCTGGCACACTTGGTGGTTACCTAGGGGAGACTGGCCTGGAAACGAACGTGGGATAGGAACACCTGTGGGGAATGTATTCAGAAGCAAGCGAAGAAGGAAGAAGAAGGAAGCGAAGGACGGTTTGGGTGACAGATACAAAACGAGAGACAAGACGTTGTCAACAAGACGGGGACGACGTGCATTGGAGCTCCCTCTCATTACTTCTTGTGCTCCACTTTGCAGTTGACTGTGAACTCCACTGTTTGTGGGAGGCTTGATGAATGTCCAGTGATCCTGTTGTGCTCCCCGGGGAACCGGTGAGCGCGTCCTGAGTTCCTGATTGGCTGATAACACCTCACCATGTGTGTTGCACGGCTGATTGTGGGGGCTGCTATCTTGGTTTATCTCCAGTTGTGGGCTCGATTCCCGCCATCGACTTTCCTATATATACATTTTCTTTGTACTTTATGGTGCGGTTTTTACTGGGTGCTCAAGGCGGTATCTTGTCGTAAAGAGAGAAATATTTCTTTTTTTCTCCTGCGTTTCTCATCTTTGTTTGTGTGTGTTTTTTTTTTTTTTTTTTTGCTATTCATCTGTGAATCCACTGCCTACAAAATGGAGAAATTCCTCACGAAACCACCTTGTGTGGAGAGAGACAGGGAAGAATCAGAGACGGACTGCATTCTTTGATGCTGTTTTGTTGCCGTCACATAACCATCATTATTACTGTATCCCGTCGGTGCACCCCCACACACGTAGTCCGGACCATTGTGACTTGCACAACTCCATGTCTCCCAGCTCTCCATGAAATTTCAGCGAGTCTGATTAACCGCCTGGAAGGCCTTCGACTTGAAAAGGACATCGACTTAGAAGAGCTGAATGTAAAGATGTCAACTCTCATACCACAGATCACCAATGAATTAGTGAATCGTTTCGACGTTTTTAAAAATATGTTCGAACAATGGACCTCCTCTTTTTTTTTTTTTACCAAACAGTCCCTTATATTGAATGATCTTGTGTCCAATCTTTCAGCAGAAATTAATATTAAACTTAGTGACGTCTACGATCATTTTGAGGCACGATTGGCTAATAGTCTACCTGTCCACCCGATTAGGCCGTCTGAACTCATCTCTGAGCCTGGACAGGACCAGAATAGATTGGGACTTTCTAACATAGTGTTCAAGATGAAAACTGCTGAAAATGGTGGCCTTGAGCTTCTGTCTTCCCATCTTGATAGAGCTGAACCGACCCCCGACCCCCTGAACCCATACCTACTTCTCCCTCTATCCCCCTTCATCGTAACGTTACTGTTCGATATCCTAAGCACGGTAGAGGGAGGAAAAAAGGGGCAAGGGACAGCCAGAAGGTGCCATGTGCGGAACCTGCCGTTCTTGAAAATATCCAAAGGGAACCGTTATCACACGTTAACAGAACGAAAAAAGGAATCCGGATTTACCCACTGTGCCCATCATACGTAACACTCTACCACCTATCACTGCAGATTGTAACAAGGAAATAAACCGGTTAGCCCCTTCGTGGCGTGGTCAAGCTACAGTCGTGGGAGACTCACACGTCCGTAACCTTTGAGGAATCACCCAAACTCTTAAAACCTGTACATTCCCGGGACTTAAAGTAAACCAGGTAGCTTCCAAACTTAATTTTGGATGATCGTGATCAGAATGGCACCTTTTTAATCTCTGCTAGAACCAATGACTTAGACGACATCTCCCCAAATCGAATCGTCCTCGCAATCCAGGATTTCTGTGCTCTATCCGTGCAAAATAACCATTGGCTAAAGTTACAATCATCGGCCTACCTCCCCGTGTATGGAACGCCGACCGCGACATTGTCACGAAAATCATCCATATTAACTCACTGTTACGCTAGATGTGTGTGACGAACTTTTTCTCCTTTGTTTCCATCGATAAAGCCGTTTGTGAGGATCACACCCTAATGGCTCGCATTGCGTTACACCTTACCGCAAAAGTAAAAGCCACACTTCAACTCGAAATTTTGAGGATTCATGTCCCATCGGAAAACAGCCAGTTATAATCGGAGATACCCAACCCTTGTGTTCTGCTACACCACGGCCAATCACGAATTTTGTCGAAACCTTGGCGCCTTTAAGGACTGATGAAGCTTAACATATATGATATCATCTCTGTTATTGAAACCTGGCTCAATTTTAGTTTTACTGATCCAATGTTTATTGACACATCTTTGTATACAGCTGTGCGGCGAGATAGGGGCGGCAGGGGGGGGGGGGGTAATCCTCGTTGTTCATTCATAGGGTGGAAATCCCCCTTGCATTAGTCAAAGTATCAACTGAGGCTGAATGCTTCTTTGTGTCCTTGCCTCAACACTTTACCACTCATTCTGGGATACTTACCTAATAATTACTGTAATAGTGAAATTCTCAATATTTGTGAGTTCATTGTTGAAGCCGTGGACCCAAACGTCGTTCTGGGCGACTACAATCTGTCTACGGTAGACTGGGACCGGAGTTGTGCCGGCAACGGCCATCATGGGTACTTCCTCGACCTTTTCGCCCCACTTGGCCTCAACCAGTTGGTTGATAAACCGACTAGGGGGGACAACATCTTGGACCTCGTGTTTACCAACGATACTCGACTGATCTACGACTTCTCGGTAGGAGCTCACATTGGAAACAGTGATCACTTTGCTGTGTTTTTTTTTCACTAAACCTTTCATGTTATAATACGAATAGCACCTCCCAAGTTGCATCTGGTCATTCTAAAGGGAAGATCAATCTCGATGCACTGAGAAGTTCCCTTTGTAAAATTGACTGGGATAATCTTATTTTTAGACCCCATCCTCATGTAGAAAGTGCCTGGTCTTGCTTTCAGGCAGTCCTTACTGGCCACATTGAAGCTTGCCGAGAGCCACTGAAACCCAGGTCCTGTAATAACAGACCAATTGCTGGCCATATTTCTAAAATTCGTCGCTTCAAACTAAAGCTATGGCATGCTTGGAAGGCTAATCCCTGCCCTGAAACGTTACTTGCTTACAATTCTGCTCGGAAGAATTACTCTAATGCCACGGAAGCTTGGCACAGAAACAAAGAGGTTTCTACAATTCATGAGGGCAGCCAAGCAGCACGTTTTAAAATTTACAGGAATCTTAATGCAAAATCACGTACTTTGCCCCCTTTAAAATCTGGTGCAACGTTCATTACTGAAGATCTTGAAAAGGCAAATCTTCTTTGCGGTATATTCGCCGGTAACTCAATTGTGGACGATAGTAACACGGGTATCCCTTATCATTAACTTGCCAACATGGAACTAACTTGTCCACAGGTTACCTTTACTTCTATTTCTGTCTCAACCCCCTTCTGCCATCCTTCCACTCCAGTGGTAAACTTATTTATTTTATTTAATAGCTACGTCCGTGTCAAGATTTCAGATGTTCTTTCCTCAATATTATTATTTTTTTGTGTACGAAGGTTTTGTAAGGTTCTGGCCAGGCGAAGGGTTTCTGAGATAAGACGGCCAAGGATGGAAAAGGTATCAAAGGATGACGGTGGATATCAAATTATCCCAAGGGGAGGGGATACTTTTTTTCTTTCCTGTGTTGGTCTTCCTATCAGGAACGATAGTGAAGGTTAGAAATCCAATTTTCGCAAGGAAGGGGAATAGTTCTCTGTGTTGGTCTCCCTGTTGAGTAAAGGTGCCGAAGGATGATGAAGGCATCCAATTCCTGCCTAGGCAGAAGATTAAAATCCTGTCTTGGTTTCGAGACATAGCTATTTTACTTCATTTGTGTATTATTATTACTGTTGAGTGAACCCAGGAGCTGACATAAGGTATGTATGGGTTGGTACTACCATTTGTTGCGTTTCGAAGAAGCTGAAATTCTAAAAAACGAGAGAAAATTGCAATGATTAACCAATTGCTTTGGTTAACGAAGGATGAGGAGCTGCCTGCTTATCTTGTGGTTAAGTTCTGATTCTACCTTTGAAGGCTAGGAGTGGCGGGATGCTCCTCCCCCCCCCCCAGTCTGGGAAGGAAGCTTTTTGGCTGACGAAGCGGCAATTTTGGAATTTAAAAGAATGACGGTGAGCTGCTGGCATTTAGACCCTGATGGATTGTCAGGGAAACGACATTGAAGTAGAAGGAGAAGAAACACCTGAAAAAGCGAAGGACATGAAGGCCGAAGGTGAAACGGAAGATGCAAGCAAACGGAAAAAAAGAAGCGCATTCATCACGTGAAGATGGCCAATACTGAGTCGAAAGGCTGCATTGAATAGCATGACATCCGGAGCCAAAAGCAAGGATGCTCCCATCTTGACAATCGAAGGATGCTGATGTGATGAATCAAATTCCAATGGTCGCAAGACCGAAGCGTTACCCTGCTTTGGGTCTGTAGCAGTTACTTTTGTTACGTATAGATTGTAAAAAAAGGGGGGACCGAAGGACCCTTAGATGAGCATTTGTTGGCTGATAAAAAGATAAAAATACGAGGGCGAAGGCTGCATGTCGAAAGCAGATGAAAGAGGAAAGGTTGGTAAACCTGGGGGTCCACAAAGGCCAGGTCGAGTTAGGCGAAGGAGGCTTGGTCCAAAGGAGCCAGACTGAGACTTACATAGTCCACTGGAACTTAGTACAGTTTGGAGTTTACTTTACTACGAAAACCTCGAGCCTGATGTGGAGAGTTGAAGCGGTATACGATCTGATGCGAAAGAAGCATGCCCAAACAGAATGTCTCTTTTGTCCTGTGCGTGCGTGCCTTACACTTTTTCATTTAATGAACCGATAGTAGTAAATTATGAAAGGGCAGGATTCAGCTTTTTCTCCCTTTCGCCAGAGACTTTGATATGATGTCAGCCAAGATGATCGCGTCATGGATTAAGACAGTTATCACCAGTTCCTACGAAGATTTGGACATTAGCTAAGCAAAAAACAACTTCAGAGTCACGGACCATGAATTCAGGGCCATTTCTACGTCCTGGGCCTTTCACAGTAACATACCATGTCTCTGAAATCGTTGAAGCAGCTTCGTAGAGAAATGCTTCCGTCTTCTCATCACAGTACCTGCGTGAAATGGCAGCTCAGGCCGAGGGGCTTCACCGTCTGGGACGCATAGTCGCAGGCAGACATGTTTACTACCCACCTTAAGCACAATGCAGTAACCATTTTCATTGTACCTTTTGGTGAATAAATCTTCTACTTCACTACATGCCTTTATTTCTAGTCTACAACTGTACGAAGTCGTAATTTTGAGGGTGCCAATTCGTAACCCTGGGTCGTAGTCCTCAGGTGGTACCTGCAGGCAGATCAGACGAGGTCTACTGTGACGCTAAAATTATAGGTAAGTATATTTTCGGTGGCAACTAGAAACATTAAAATGCAGGTGCAACCGGCTAATTTTTGTTTCTGTTGCATAACCATAAATATACATTACCTGTACTCACCCTACCTCCCCTCTTGAGTCACCACCTTGAGGCATTGAGAGTAGTGAAAGATGAAGCATGTTCGCACCTAGGCACTTTTATAGGACGGGTGCGATTGATGCATGCACACTTGGGTTACCGAACTGGCAGGTAGAGGCCTATAACTTTCTTCTCTAGGTGAAAAAAATTTCAGAACGAGAATGCTAAAATTACAGGTAATGAAAGGTTGGGCAATAGAAACAAAAATCAACTGGTTGCATCCGGTATTTTCAATGTTGTAAAATTCCACAATTTAGTTACATTACCAAATAAACGCCAATAAAATGTATCCTTTTCTGAGGTCTTACTATTAGTCGTTGGGGAAACATGGAAAACGTAGTCTAGCTAATCGTTACGTTAACTTGTTAATTGTTAGAAATGTTTACTTTTTCTGTTTTTGTTTTTGCAGTACTCTAAAATAGAGGGGTGTTTGAGTAAGATCATCGAGCAGGTAATTTTAGTTTTCATGCAGTAATTTTTAGGCACTTACACCAAAATACTTTTTATTCTTTAGCGGATAGCAAGATATGCATCTGGCAGTTTTATTGTTGTGTACTCTTGCATAGTAAACGTATGGCTATTAACCCTTAGGATTGGCCCAACCCAGATTTGGCTACTCTGATCCAATACTGGTAACTTGCCAGATTTTGCCAATACTATTCGCTACTAAGAATTTGCCAGATTTTGACCATACAGATCCTATTACACTGCTGACTCCCCAAAGTTTGCTGCTACCGATCTGATATAACATGCCAGATTTTGCCTGCGACCGATTTATACTGATTACTTAGCCAGAAGTTTCCTATAACGAGCTGACGCTGATAAGTTCCCAGACTTTGCTACACCAATCCAATGCCAAAACCTTGTCAAAATTTGCCCAAACCGATCCGATACTGATAACTTACCAGATTTTTCCCATCATGATTGGATGTGTTACTCATAACTTGCCCAATTTGACTGACACCAAGCCAGTAACTTGCCAGAATTTGAGTTTGCTAATACCGATACTGATAACTTACCTTATTTGCCCATAGCAATTCGATACTGATAACTTGCTAGAAAGATAGGTAGATAGATTTATTTAGGGAGCTGTGACCCGTGCTGGATCGTTTGCGCCACAAAACAATTAGATAGGAGCTACAACAGACCAACAGTAACACAACAACTCCGTTAAGTCTGTATCACCATGACGTCATAATGTCCTTTGCAACATTACATTGACCAGGCAACTATTAGAAAGTGCCTGTCTCCATACAATAAAAAGCAACTGCTCCCACGACATGCACAGAAAAATGTAAAGTATAGGGACTGGTTGCCACCAAACCCATTTGAGGCAGACCTCGATGCACAGCAGCTTATGAAAAGGATCCACTACGGATCACAGAATGGACATTCCAGCAAGAAATGTTCAGTCACCATTCCCATTGGCGACAAACATTAGACAAACATTAGTGGAGCATGATCAATTCACAGCATCAGCACCACATCGAGAGAGCGTATTAAGCTCCCCCGGCTGCTACGCTGATAGATGGGTGCTAAATAGCTAACGTCCTCTGTTACCACAGAACCATACTTCCTCCAGTGTACCACTGGTCTCGAGTCATAGGCAGCTAACACAAGCTCTACTGTAGTTTCCTATGAAACTTGGCATGATTAGGAGCCTGCAAATTCGTTCCCCATCATACTGGAGTGACCCGGAACCCAATCCATAGCACTTCCATTCCAGATTGAATAGGTCCTAGCTCCTAGTAACTTGATCCATACTTCCAATGCCAGGTGATGCGACGAGTCAAATCCCAGTTTGCAAGTTTTTCCAAGTACAAGAATGAGGCAACATAACAATGCAATAACGAAACATTGCCAATGGGAGAACGAACAAACCTCAGTTGTGCTACGTACTGTACCAAATACAAAAACTTAACACACACGAAATACTCCCATCGCTATACTCTTAACACTAGCACCAGACGAATGGCACAGTTCGCAAATGTGGACAACACCAAAGTAATGAACAAAGATGGGTGACAAAAAAAATATGAGAACCACCTTCACTCATAGCTAAGTAACAAAAAAAAATCTCACAAGAAAGCTAAACAATAAAGACACACAAAAAAACCTAGGAAAACGGCTAAAAATAGCCAATGGATAGAAGCCAGTTGGGACGCCTTTTCCCCTGTTTTCTACCTTGTATCTAGACACTCGCTAGTGTGTCGCGCCGAGTTAGGCAACAATCATCACAACAAACATCACATCAATTCAATTGTCGAGGTTGTAAACCATTGTAGCGCGACGCCATAGCGTCAGTGTCTAATATCCTGAAGCAGAGTTGAGCACATTTCAAGTACTTGGATCAAAATAATAATGCGGTACACAAGATTAAATTGTGTTGATATCAAGAGCAATGACCCACCTGACAAAAATTAACTCGTGTAGGAAAGCCAGCTAAGCTGCTTTCAATGCAAAATGTGACCCTCAATAACGTTGCAAATGTGTAACTAGCGACTAGCTAGCTAATTCTGGTCCACTCATCCCCATGTTAATTTCCATAGGGTGATTATTCATCGATACCGAGATAACGGAATGGCTTCCAGCTATGAAATTGAACGAATGGCTGCAGTACGATACGAATTGCGTACCTTTTTTGGTTTACAGCCTAGGGCTGTAACGGGGATGGCGTGGGAGGGCGCGTAAGTACGAAAATATTGTTATAACTATTGTTAGTATTGTCGGCATCGTCTCGCATTGGACGGCCAAAGTTCAGACAATGGCAAAGAAATTGTATTCACGTCCAATTCACGAAAAATAAACCAACTGTAAATACAAAGTAAAATAAACAAGCCCAAAACTGGTGAAGAGGCCACCAAGTTGAGAGTGGTTTGGCCCTTCAAAGGAATGATATCAACACACGAAAATTAAATAAATAAAACAAATTACAACAAAATTAAAACCAAACCACAAACCTATGAAGAGGTTGACTAAGTTGAGAATGGTTCGGCCTCTAGGCAAAAGGTAGTTGCAAAGTGTTGAAAACCAATTTCTTGTTGACGTGCCACTTTATTACAGATCTGCACGGTAGTGGAGTTGAGTCTAATACACAATTAAAAAAAAAAAGGACTGATATCATATCAAAAACCAAATCTGTTAAAAGGTGCCGCCAAGTTCTGAATGGTTCGGCCCCTCAAAGGAGTGATATCAACACACCAAAACATTCGCCAACTTAATCGCACCGAATAATACTTTGGACGTTAAATGAAAACTTAAACATTGCTACCGAAAGTAGCAATGTTCTAGTTTTCATTTAACCTTCGAACTATTAAGCGGTGCGATTAACTTGGCGAATGTTTTCGTGTGTTGATATCACTCCTTTGAAGGGCCGAACCATTCGGAACTTGGCGGTCTCTTTTACCAGTTTTGGTTTTTGATATGATAACAAAACTAATGGCAACACAGTACTACTTATCGAAACCTCACAAGATAATTAATATGCCTGGAAAATTATCTCCATGCTTGCTTGCCAAGAGGATAATTTTACGCATAATTAATACGAAACCTTCCGCTGGACCTTCCATAAGTCATAATGTTAAATGACACTGAGTGACATTGCGTTGATTTAGACTGGTGATTCATTGAAAATAATTGTCCATTGTTTGTCTTGTTTTTCAGAAATGTTCAGAAAAACACCCAGAACCAGTAGACCCAGAGGCTGGAAGCGAGTAAATGTTATCAATAACGTAGTTCTTGTTTTTACTGGGATTTGTCATTGTACAAGAATGTGGAGACAGCTGCAATTTAAAGTTATTGTTTATTGGCTGTAATTCAATTAAATAATAAAATGCAATATTACTGATGGTTGACTACTGATAGTGTTCATCCGTCCGTCCAGTGTGTGCATGTTTCAGGTGTGGCTGCTGAGACATGTCTGTCTGGCTGCCTGTGTGTATGTCATTGTATACTGTTTACTGTAAACTGTAAAATACAAATTTAAAACATGATTGTTTATCATTTTTTCACGAGTGACTGTGGAGGTTTTACACATTTCCCAGTCGAAGCCACAGTGCCAGAAGGTGAGTGGAGAATTTTGCTAACTAATTCCCAGTTGAAAGTCCTAGGATCTTTTACATGTCGCAATCGACAAGACACGAGGCGTGACAGAGTCCTTCTCTCTCCGGAAATTTTGGTGCTGGCTGAGGTCAGGCTCGAACGGAACGTCTGGCGCACGAGACAGTAGTGCTACACACCAGGCTACTACGCGCCATAGCAGAGCCATGACTGTCCTCTTAGTTACATAATTACCCTCCTCCCCCCCGATTTTTGTGTGCCGGTTGAAAATAAACTAATGTTCTTCAAACAGATGAAGAAGCTCAATTTTAAAATGAACTCTATATTTGGAATCATAAAGTAGTCAAATGATGGTCTTTCTTGGCACGACAGAGTGTTTTATCAAATTGTGCCAAAATGACATTCCACGGTTCTTGAAGGAGCCCGGTAGGCTGTTTGCAAGGATTCAATTCCCAGTACGCTAATTTAGCTCACTTCATGCAGTGAGGCTGCCATCACACCCACCGATGTGGCCAACCGGTGCAGGGATTAGTTTGAAATGGAACAAAACCTTGATGTCTGGAACATCTGGATTGCCATTTGCACCTGATTACTTTGAGAATTTCCCTGACCGAAATTTGCTCACTTGATCGTGTACTAAATTCGCCCAATCACAACCGACTTACAGTGATAATCACGCAGTAGCTTTCATAAGCTACTGCTTGATTATCACTGTAAGTCGATGTTCATTGGCTAAATTTAAAACTAAATCAGTTAGGCAATATCCTGCAGCTTTCAATGGTCGACGCAGCGTAATGCTAAACCGTGCAAACCATGGCGAGCGCTTTCTGAAGTTGATACGCTTTCGGCAGTCACTCGCTTCAAACGTTACACAATTGACATGTTACGACATGTTTGTTGAATTCATTTCAAATCAAAGTATGTATTTTCCTACCAGTAACAGTCCGGAAGGCCTTTCTTTAGAAATATGCACTATGTCGTTCATTTCCGTAACCTAGCAACGCCTGCAATCACACGTAGAAGCCGGTGGCGAAACCGTTAATCCACCTGTGTCGTTAGGCCTAACGTCAACGTAACCTAGCAACAAATTCTGAACACCGTTTTGAAATTTATTACACTCCACTACAGTCCGTATATGATTGTTTTTTTTTTATTTACTCTTGCAATTTTAGAAAAAATAAAATTATGTACTGCATTTATTAATTTATTATTACGGAATTGTTTAAAGTAAAAAGTTTGGAGGTGAGCGCCAATGAAAAATTCTTCAGTGGCGGCGAATATCAATATTATTCCTGGCGGCCGTAGTGCGCCGATATTTGGACGGCAGCGCGACTTTTATAAAATTTTTAAATGTTGCATACGAAATATAGAGTGCTGAATACTGAAATGTGACGTGAAATTCTCTTACTAAATGCCCCGCGAGCTATTGGAAATTATGAAATTTTTTTCAACATTCCTGTTTGGCCCATTAAACTCACTCGTGCTATTTATTGGCAGATAATTTATTTATTTTGGTCATCGGGCAGATGACCAGGAGTGGTTAAGGCATACTAAAACCCTTTGAACCCTTTAGATTCTTGAAATGCTAAAGTGTCATTCCACAAATTTATCATTAGTCAAGCCGATTTGGCTTCCGTCCAGTTTAGCAGTGATATCATTCAACGAGGGAAAGGCCGCCAAGGTTAATCCTATTAGCCAAGTTATTCACACCGACTAACAGTTCGAAAATTAAATGAAAACTAGAAGATTGCAACTTGCGGTAGCAATCTTCAAGGTTTCATTTAACGTCCAAAGTATTATTCGGTGCGATTAACTTGCCTAATAGGATTAACCTTGGCGGCCTTTCCCTGGTTTAATGATATCACTACTTTGA
>JAHWFP010064682.1:0-12637 GCA_023313725.1 Lithobius niger
GTACTACTTGATGAATTTCGTTCCAGTACATGTATTTTATAAATTGACCAAAGTTTTTTTTTTTTGTCTTGTTTCTGAAGTTACAAAAGAACACACTACTGACGTTGTGCAGTGACCGTATTCTTCAGGAAGTGGTGAGTGTTGTGCGTGCCACTCTTACATGATCAGCTTTATTGTGCTAAATTATGTATTGACTTAGAACCAGTTGTGCTGTCCATTGATTATTAGCCAGTTAATTTTTAAACAGCCCAGACAAACGAGCAGTTTCCTGGATCGCATTACTAAGGTCAATAATGAGAAGGTAACTTAACTCGCTGTTGTTTGAGCCAATTTTTCTTCATCCTATGTTAGAAATGTAATCTAGCAGTAGTCTTTGTGCAGTCTTAAAAAGATGTGGTCAGAAATATTGAAATAAAATTGTCTTACAAGACAATAAATAAATATCCGTCATAGTGTCGGCGACTGCCCTTATTGATTTTATTTCATGTGGATGTACACATTGGTGCGACCGCAGTCCCCAGTTATGATGATGTGTGTTTGTTTTATATTAAATTTGTTAATTCCTCCCAAACAAAACAAAATCTCAATCGAACAAGCACTCCATCACCATGGTTCATGGGTGAGGCAAATAGTGGCTGACGCAAACCATAGAATGAACCCTTTTGACCATCTTTGAAAACTAAGGTAGATCCTAAGATTCTCCATGGTTTCAGACCACCCCTATTACCTAGGTTTTTAGCATTTTTACCTTCGAATGTTTTTTTCCCTAGAGAAGAAACTAGTAGGCCCATGCCGGCGAGCTCGGTAACCCAGTACTCATGCACCATCGCACTCCTCCTGTAAAAGCGCCGAGGCACCAGTTTTTCTTCTCTCATCTGTAGGCATTCATCGCGTGTGGACGCTCTTTTTATTTCCCCGCAACTTACTAGGCTCAACCTTGGATCGAACATGTCGCATAGCCTTTTGCCAACCAGACGATTGCTGCGTCTCCAGCTTCTCGGACAAAAAAGTAAATTCCCGAAAGCCCTCATCTCTGGCTGTTCGTCGCCGGTCGCATCAGTTGTCGGCCTTTCGTTATCACCATGATTAATAGGCTTTTCAGCGGCCCTTCGTCTTTAACCAACGCACCATCTGTCGCATGTTGACTCCCTGCCCCAGATTTCTTCGGCCCCTGCTGGCCCTGTGGGTGACACTTCCACTACGTCCCCCGTTCCTTGTTGGTCAGGCCATGACAGTTCTTCCAGACCTGCAAGCTCTATAGCTGGAACTCCGTAAATCGAAAGCTTCGTACTCCAAGCTGAAAACACAAGTCAAGACCTGTTGCAGCGACGGGGCTCTGAACCCAACTGTCGCTCCTCGACCTTTTATCCAATTCCTCTCAACGACCAAAAGTTTCGTCTTCCATTCGGCCACCTACGATAAAAGGTGAACCACTTTCCAGGGATCAAGTTCACCTTCTTATGGCTAGGGCCATCCGCTCTTTCCAGTACAAAGCAATGCTCACCTCAGCCAGTTGCCGCTTCCTTTCACAATGCGTCTGACAACCGGGTTTGGGTTAAGACCACGTCTCCAGACGAGCCTCTGCGAAAGCGACAACACTCGCCTTCTATCACCAAGCCTCTCGCTAAAGGACACCATGGCTTTTGACCCATCAACTGTTCCCGTCGCTCCAGCAGCCTGTCATGTGTCTTTTGTCACCCAGTGGCCCCGCCTTTGCGACCTCCAGTTCCTCGCTCGTCTCGACCTCTCGTTGTCGACAGCAATATGGACATCGATGCTTCCTCGGCAGCTGCTGAGTGACAGCAACGCTCTTCTGCTACTTCGGTCCTTTCACCTGTCGCTCTAGCGGATTCATCCTACGACATGGCTTCATTCCACAATCTTGATTCACTAAACGCTCAATCTGCTTCATCGTACCGAGACGAATAGGATTCCTCGGTTATTACGTTGGTAGTTCTTCATAAGACAGTCGAAGGCATTGTCCCTGACTGCTTTTTGTACAAACCTTCCACTTTGGGCACAGAACCAGTCCAGAATAGAGGGCTTTCTACTGGTTTCGATTTTGGCCTTCGTGATCAAGCTGCCCATCGTTGTTCAGTTTTGGGTCATTTCAGAACTCTGCTCACAACCCTCCTTCGCACTGGTGGTCTCCTATTATGGAAATGTGTCCCTCTCGAGCTCAACAGGGACTCGCCCCGGCCTCAAAACTTGGTTCTTTCAGCCTTTTGGTGACGGCGCAGCCAACCCACGAAATTTTGACACCTTCCCGCAGTCAGAATTCTTAACTGCTGAAGCAAAGTTGGATTTTGGGATTTCTTTACTCGTCCCCAGAAAGACTTCTGCTGTCCTTCATGACAGTGACAAGATCTTGAGCTTCAGTTTATGTGTTGCATCACAGGCCAATGTTCTTAACACAGCCGCCAATGCTTTATGCGAGAAGCTCTATTCTGAAGTAAACAGCCTCGGAATCCAGCATCTTTCATTTCTAATGTATTCAAGAAGGCCAGCATCTTTCATTTACAGCATCTTTCAGCTTATTTCCAGTATTCCAGCTATTCCAGCATTCCAGCATCTTTCATTTCCAAGTATTCAAGAAGGCCTGCTTTGCTACCTTTCACGCTAAGCATTGGTTCACCAAGGCTCTTTTTAACTCCACGCTCATGGTTCGTGATGTCGTCTTGGACTCCGCTCCGAACTTCAATGATTTTACGTACCACATACTTGGCAACCAGCTCATCCACAAATCTGACACCCTGTTTCGGGGACTACTCCCTAAACTCGCGCAGCATTTGGATCTGCCCCGAAAGCTAAAAGGCACATCAAAGTGACAGTTCAAATCTGTTCCCAGGAACTCAAGGCCCTTTCATTCTAACAACAACAACGGTCATGCCGTTCCCAGACAGAATCACCGATCCGCTTACGACAGAGTGAAACCTCTTTATAACGATAGTCCATGGGAGTTCAGAAACAGAATGTTATATCAGGTTTATCATTATAAACAATCACTTTGCATGCATTGTTGCTTAAGCCTAAAAAACAGCATTGTTGTAAGATATATTGTTATAACGAGGTTTAACTACGTATCTTTCAACAGTCCCCCCCTACCATACGTGAACAGAACGCTATTCACTCATTGGAAAACTAGTTCCCTGACAAATCTATTACCTCACGGATGTTGGATGACTTGGCCACTCCATCACTTTTCGTATCAACATTTGGGGAAGCACTTCACGTTAGCACTTAGCCTATCGCCCCACGGACTCAGCCTTTCCTTTCCACGCTCTCCTATGGTGGTCGGACTCCTTAAGCTTTCCCAAACAGTTCCCTTGCACGAACCTCAGCTGGAGCTTCTGCTACTAACCAATGCCTCCCTGGAAGGATGGGGAGCACACATTGGACATCATCAGACTTCCAGGTTATGGACCGCTTACGATCAAGACCATATCAACATTTTCTAACTGAAAGCTGTGGTCAACACCCTGTATCAATTACGGTACCTTGTCACACGGAAAGTAGTTCAAGTCCATGCCAACAACACCACCACTGTCGCCTATATACGAAAGGGAGGCGGAACAAGGTCTCGTTAACTTCACGAAGTCATGTCTGCAATTTTTGGTTTCTGCATCAGTATGGCCACAAAACTCCTGTTGCATCACATTCCTGGGAGCCGGAATGTAATTGCGGATTCTCTTTCACGTCACAATTCCCCAACTGGGAAAATTACTTTAATGATGAGCGTTTGACAGTCGCTCTTTACCTTTTTTGGCACCCTTTTGGCGACCTGTTGCCAGACTTTCCCAATCAGTCAGCCCATTTCCCGACGACCAAGCCTGGGCAGTGGATACACTCGCCTAATCATGCTACCACCTGTACGCTTATCTTGTTCCACTGTTCCGCCTTCTTCCCCAAATCCTACTGAAGGTTGAGGCGTTGCAGGGCCAGACCAGGGCCTTGGGCGCCTTAGGCCGTGGGTGCCCTTTCCTTCAATCTTACAAGACGACCGCCACTTTTTATCCTGCTTGGTCGTCGGTTCGTTGGTCAACGACCACACTATTTCAGCTGCCGTGCCGTCTGCTATCCTGCAGGTGGACCATGATTTTCTCCTTAGGCGTCCCTTCCGTTCGGTCTTGACGACCGCTGCTTTGACTGACATAATCTACAAAATCATCCTGTCTCAATTCCGACTTGTTACATGGATCATCTATCTGCGACCGCAGTTTGTTGACTACCTTCACCGTTCTAAATGTCAGGGGTGGACCGCTTCTACACAGCCACACCATCTCCTGCCCTATGAAGACACTGGATTTGACATTAGACTTTTATTCATCACGACCGCCGCTTTTATCACAACTGCCTTACCTAACCACCCTTCACAGTTTTCTGGATTCTACAACGTCTTGGCGCGTGGGCGTCTTACACCTAGTGGTTGCCCTGCTAAAACTACTGGTGTCCTCCTTCTCACCATCATAAGGACACAACTAGACTCTGTTCTCATAACAGCTCGTGGCGCCCGGTCGTCACCCGGGCCTTCAACTACGCTCCTATCTGGAATTGACTTCGTACCAGCTCACCTCCCATACGCCTAGGCGGTCTGCACTGGCGGTGTGGCATTGGGCTTGGCAGGTCGCATAGGCCCCTGTTCCTCTGCACCGCATAGTGATTGCCCCTTCACCCACCTTGTTATTTCATCTTACAAAAACATAATAAGAATACGACAAAAGATGACCAGGTGTGGTTAAAGCTCACTAAAACCCTTTGACCCTTTGAAGACGACAAATAGCGGCGACTGTTACCATAGACTGCCCAGTCACCTGCACGCCAGTCACACTGTCTGCCATTTGTTGTTCCATCACTTCCTTAGGGTCATCATGTCCATCGCTCCTTTCACCGGAAAACCTGCGAAAAAGAAAGGGGGGGGGGAATAGTGTCCTCCATCAGCATCAGACCCCTCTCTGCTTCCCGGTTATAGAGTAGTCCTCCAATCGACACACCCAGGAAAGACCCTTGCGCATGTACTACACATCATCACTACTGGCTTACTCTGAACTTCACCTTTCCTCCTCACCTTGAATGCACGACACGACCACGTTCTGCACCGTTCAACCATTTTGCTTCTAATGCAAACTTCATTTAGCAGTCCACAACTTGGGACCAAGTTACGCCCCGTAATTGTCGTAACCATACTGCTTGTTTTCCAACCAATACAGCCTCACCATCCTCGAGGCATTTCATTCTACCCGCTTCCTCCTCCGAACAATTGGTGGTCGGACATCTCCTACACCTAGATTGCGGTCGGCTCCCCGCTGGTTGAACGCGTCACCTTCACGACCCTGCAATTGTCCGTATGGTCCACAATGTGGTCTCACCAGTAGGGTAAAATACGATATTGTTACTTATACACCTCCCCCCCCCCCCACTTCCAGTCACCTGATCAAATTGAGGGCAATGATGCACTTCGTCACCTGATGAAAAGTGGGGGTGTCACTTCCAGTTTTCGTCGATCTGTAGGAAGGTGGAAAAGTGTCTTTTACAACCTTTTTTTTTTCATATTCGTCAAGATGGCGGATGGTGGAAAATTGCCTCTTACTACCTTTCATTCGTTTTCGTCGATCTGGAGGAGGGGGTGCTACCTCCTATGACATCACTTCGGTTACGCGATCAAAGTTGGGGTAATGACATAACTTCTGGTCACGCGGGGGGTGTCGCTTCCGGTGGGCGGGGCTTCCGTTGGTCTGGAAGAAGGTGGGCCTTTTACTACCTTTTTATTTGTTTTCGTTAATCTGGACGAGGGTGCTATCTCCTGTGATGTCACTTTCGATGAGTGTGGGAATGATGCCATTTCTGTCGGGCGTCAATATGGAGGAGGGTGGGAAATTGCCTTTTACTACCTTTTCATCAGTCTGGAGGAGGGTGTGTTTTTTGCCCCCCCGCCCCAAATTTGGTAGTCACCTACACATTAGTAAACTCTGTTTATCGGATGAAAAAAGGGAATTTAAAAAAGAAATGGACTCTTGTTCTTTTATCCTGACTGGCAAAGACTCTTGACTTGAGATTTAATCTAAATATGCCGATTCATTTAGACTCTATTGGCGCTTATTAATTTATACACGTATAACAGCATATACATACAACATCGACTCAAAAAATCACGAAATTAAATACACCGCAGATGCTGGTCTAACTTGGCAGAAAGTGATAGTCACTCCTGGGACTTAACAAAATTGAAGATTTGAATAAATTTCTCAAACTCCATATATTAAAATGGTCATGACAGGGAAGCCGTTTCGATTCTTCCTAACGTAAACACTTTAAGAACCAACTTGATAATTAACGATTCAAAATATGGAATAGCCTTTACGGGTGAAAAGAGCTTGGCTTGAGTCTTGGGGTTTCATTTAGGAACCTATTTGAGGAGTCGAGAAAGTCAAAATACCGTCGAAATAATGAATGTAAACACAATTTTTGTGCACGTAGACATCATTGGAAATTCTTACGTAAATGGTGACACTCAACCCACTTTATATTCGTTTTATCCAAATTCACCTCTGGTTTCAAAATCGAGTCTCCGCATAATTTAATCACTTTACCCATTACTATAAATCAGAAGTATACGAGTGTGGCTTACATCTCAGACCAACGAGCCGTTGAATTTGATTACGATACCCTCACGGTGCGACTTCATTCAAAATCTAAAAATACAAAAAAAAAACAAGATGCTCGTGTTTGGAGGAAAAGGATTCTTTCATAACTTTAATAAAAATTTTAATAATAAAAAAAATGCAAACAGTTTAATGCCTAGAAACAAAGCTTTCATCAAATTTATAACAACGGCTAGAAAATGAGCGTTGTAGAAGACTATATAAAATCAACGAACCTTTATTGTACGACTCGTCAATCGAATCTTGCACGTATCATGAATATAATCGCATCGTCGGTACGAATATCAACAACGTAAATTCTGAAATCCGAATACACGTGGAAAACCAAAATTTATTTCTGCACGTTGCCAACAGTTACCTCTTGATTAAAGGCAGGTTGCTGAAGCATGATGACTCTGCTTATGCCGATGTTAACGCAGCAACGTTGTTTAATAATGCTCCCATGTTCCTGTTTTCTAATATCAAATACCATCTAGGTGATAAACAAGTGGACGAGTTAAATTATCCGGGATTCGGTACCTTAATGAAAGGGCTGCTCTCTTACGGATCGATGGAACAGCCTGCATTGCTCGGTCAGTGCTGGGCATTGGATAGTGCAGCTTCTGTCGCTGCTGACCTAACCGACAACTTCGGTTTCAAACAGCGGCATGCGTCCATCATTATTGAAACAACTCCCAAAGGAAGTTTTACATTCACCATTCCCTTGAAACACATCATGGGATTTTCGAAAATTACGACAAGCTAATTTATGGAACTAAACACGTGCTCAGGTGTATGAGAACCAGCGATACAAATGCCATCTTCAAAGCTGCAGCCGCGGCCAATGGTAAAGTTGTTCTCAGTAGCATTTCTTGGCTCATCCCCCACGTTACCGCATCGTACGAGCAAAAGCGTATACTTTACAATCTCGTAGACAACGGAACTACGGTGGATTTAGGATTTAGACGATAGCATTACGATAGCTGCGAGCTCCCTCAAAATACCAACTTCACCTGGCGCGTGCTGACTACTTCCGCGGTTGAAAACCTAGGTGGATAGTTCTAGCTTTTCAAACAACAGACAGGACGCTTTAGGTAGAAATCCGGCCATGTTCAACCACTGTGGTTTGCAAGACGCTCACGTGACTCTAAATTCCAAAAGGTATCCGTTTCTCGATCTGAATACTAATTTTGCCACTGGAGAGTACATTTTGCCACTGGAGAGTACATGATGGCGCAGCAATTTAGGTAGCTGTGTTACGACACCAACGATTTGAGTTTCGATTTGCTTCAGTTCAAGAAAGCCTATCCACTTGTTGTGTTGGATTGCTCCGAACAGTCCGAGAGGCTTCAATCCGGAATCGTGGATGTAAAAGTCAAACTGAAGTTTAAAGCAGTGGTGCCAGCTAACACTGACTGTCAAGCTTTGCTCATTGGTGACAGGAAAATGAATCCAACGTTGGACAGAGGCAAAGCCGAAGTTATTTATTAATAAAAAAGATATGGTGCGTAAAACAAACCGCGAAAAAAGAAAGGTGGCTTTTTGCCGTTGGCAGGCCGATTTTGGCTGGAATTGGTGGGTTGGCAGGAGGGACTGAGGGGGAGGTATCGGACGTAAAAAATTTTAAAGTGTTATTGCCGGGTAGTAGGAACGTAAGTACTATCAATATCGAGGATGGCGCAGTTTTCGTCGGCTATTAGTAACAAGTCAATTACTACTCGTTCCATGTTTTTGTTCACTCTCGCCGGGTGTAACTCTATCGATCCCTTGTACGAAATTACGTTGATGTACAAATTGTCTCATTCAAAGGAGTCAATTTGGTGTAGACTCACCAGGAACATCAACATGAAATGGTCTACGATATTCAAAAATGGTTCGTTCCTCGGTTTTTTAGCATTTCATTTTAGCGGCTAAAACTGAATACAGAAAGCACTTTTCTTCCGAATTTTCCACATTCACTGTAATTTCGCTTTTTTTGGGAAGGGAAAGAAAGAACTAGGGCAAAAAGGATCGATTTTTGCCACTCTTACGGTTGTACCCCGAACCATTACTTTTCTCATTGAAAGTTTTGACGGACTGTTGTATTTTTTTTGCAAGCATTCTCCAAGATTTCTGACAAATCAGATTCGTTGTAAATGGCTGTATAGAGGGACAAGAAATAAGCCCGCACGGTGTTGGAATCCCTGCTAAAATCTGCCTCTAAATACAGTTGAAATTTACAATCGGTCAGTTGATCGAAGCAAGTCGTATAAGAAATTTTAGCGGACAATACAGTAGATTGAGCGCTAGAGATGGATTGAGATACTCAATTTTGCGGAAATAAATTCGATGTATATCATTATGCACCAAATAGTTTTCGAGAAGTAAACACTCTGGTCAAAGATCGGATCGATGGTTGGGAAGATGATGGATCAAATCTTGTCGAGTTGCGTAGACATTTCCACAATACGTACACGTAAACAATGATTTTGAATTCATTTTCTTTTTCTCGAAAGAAAACATTTCGTTCCGTTTATTATATTAAGAAGACAATTTTTCATATTCCCTTCCTTCTCTAGGTGAGTCTAAAAAATATGCGGACAAAATTTACAAATAATAAAAGCACTGTCCCACCCTCCTCCAGATCCACAAAAACGAATAAAAAGGTAGTAAAAGGCGCTTTCCCGCCCGCTTCCAGATTGACGTCCCACTTTCCCACCCTCCTCCAGATCGAAGAAAACGAATTAAAAGGTAGTAACCTAACCTAACCACCCTACTCCAGATTGCTATCCCGTGTTTTCTCACTCTCCTCCAGACCGACGGAAGCCCCACCCACCGGAAGCGACACGCTCCGCGTGACCGGAAGTTATTTCATTACCCCCACTATCGCGTGACCGGAAGTGACGTCATAGGAGGTAGCACCCTCCTCCAGATTGACGAAAACGAATGAAAGGTAGTAAAAGGCACTTTTCCATCCTCCGCAATCTACGAATACGAAAAAAAATTAAAAAAAAGGTAAAGACACTTTTCCACCCTTCTCCAGATCGACAAAAACTGGAAGTGGCACCCCTACTTTTCATCAGGTGACTGGAAGTGCATCATTACCCCCATTTTGATCAGGTGAGACTGGAAGTGGAGGTATATATGTAACTCAATATCGTATTTTACTTTTCGCTCACCTGACACACGCCCTGTACATGGGGCGCCCTACACTTTTGTCTGGAGTGATCAACAGACGCTCGCCCAGACCAATCATACTCCACCCTTCGCTTTCGCACTTGCCCAAGTTACCTTTCACATGTGTTTTACTGCAACCTGGATAGCATTGCAGTCCCTATCGTAGCCTAATATCTGGTTCGCAAAAGGCTGACTTCGTTCTCGCTTCATCTTACTTAACGAAAGTAATATGACCGTCTATCGTCATTCCACTTCCCAACAGGATCACCTTCATCTTCCGGCTATCGACAGAATTCGTCCCGACCGTCACCGACTTCAGCATCCAGACATCATATCGACCAAGAATACTCCAGCTGCCTAGCGCAACAAGAAGAGGAAAGACAACTAAGAAGAAATTGCGAGCATAACTGCCGCCAATCATCATTTTTCCATCGTTGGGTCTTCCTGATCTACACACTCATCTGTTCCCGAGACCCCACCGGGTTGTTCACTGTTCGTCCCTCATTTTTCAAATAATGTCATCATGTCACTGAAGGTGAATTGAGCCACCAGTTTGTTGTTGATATTCATCCTTCGCCCCTGAACCTGGAAGCGTGATCTTCAGGCCACTTCTTTTTTTTTCAGGTCGTTGTACATTGACCGTTGGATACTTCATTTCTCACACCTACATCAAGACGTGCTGGAGGACCACAGGAACAAGACGAACCCTCGTTATAATGGGTTCCCTATACCAACAAAAACGACCCTTGGTCATCCGTCCTCGGTACATTTCCGTCACTTCAGGTTCACTGAGTTTGTTGATTCTAGGGGACAGCTTGGGCTCCCGTTACTATGGTTCCACCACCAGGTGACGAAGTCTGTTGAATGCTATAAAAAGCAGGCAATGTAATGTATATTTTCGTCGGCATATAAAAACATCAATTTATCAGTGGCACCTGGTTGAAATTGGTTTTTATCGCCTAAACGAAAATATACATTACCACAACCTGCCCTACCTCCCCTCTTGAGTTACCATAGTAACAATTCAGAGGTACGAAAAGATATAAGCAAGGGTCCGAGCCAACACCTTTAGGAGGGCTGCGTCACGCATGCGCAGTAGGATGAGCTACCGAGCCCGGCAAGGAAGCCAACAATTTTCTCAGGGGAAAGCTTGCATTAGGAGAGGGAAATGCTAAAAAAAAGCAGGCAATGCATATTTTCGTGTAGGCAATAAAAACCAATTTCAACAAGGTACCCGTGATAAATGAATGTGTTTTTGAAATTATGTGCAAATCGTAAAATTTCTGAAATATACCTAATTTCAGTGAAAACAACGCTCGTCATATTATTGTGAAAGTTCGTCAAATTGTGACTCAAATTTGTGCCCAATTTTTTTATCTTCCTGTATGTATAGAAGAGTAAAATGGTTAACTCTTTTTTTTTTTTTTTTTTTTGCAGACATTTGATAAATATAGATGTGCCAAACTAGTCATGGATTGTCTCTGCACTTTCGAGGATACTTCGATGAACCGGATGTGCGTTGCAATATGTTCAATACTTGCTGCGAAGGTTAGTAAGACAGTACTATTATTTGTTTTTGCGTATTAAGGCTTTGCCTATGTTCAAGGATTAGGGAACGTATGCACAAGTATGAACAAAGTTTATCTTCCCTTATATAAAAAAAATGGTTCTATATGCCAACGAAAGTATACATTACCTGAATTTGCAGCATTCCTCCTTGTAATGCAATCTTCCCTAGAGAAGATGTCTAATAGGCCTGTGCACGTGCGTGACGTACTCCTATAAAAGCGCCGTCTTAGGACCAGGTTTCATCTTTCTTCTCTAGCCGCCACGATACGTGGTTACTCTCCCCGGATTTACTCCACCGTTCGCCGCCTCCACTTGAACGCTCTTGACCCTCGGTTTGCACATTGTCCCATTACGGCCTTAGCCTTGCTTGCGACCTCTTCGGCTTTGCCTCCTTGACCACTTCAACTGGACATTATGGCCTTTCACGGCGACCTAACTACTCCGGTCGTCTTGCTTGCTGACAGTACATCTCCTTCGTTGAACCCTTCGCCGGTACATTACCGGCTTCGGAACGACTGTAGCTCTTCTTCAACGCCTTCAGGCCTACCATTTGCACCGAACGCCGCTTTTGTAGCTGTATCTACTAGCTCCATGGAACGCATCCCTGCACCGTCGTCTCCACCCCGGCCTGCCCCTTCGTCTGCTGCCCCTGGTTGCCTTTGCAGCAGGTTTTCTTCCAGGATTTCACAACCGGTGCCTTCTCGTCACCATGGCAGCCACCGTTCAGCTTAGCATTCCGTGCTCAGCCAGTTACGAAGGCCTACATCTTATTTTACTGGCAAGCTCTTCTCAGAGGACCAAGTTCGAGACTTATTGGACAGCATTTTCTGGTCCTTCCAAGCTTCCCGTCGCCAGGCTCGTGTTCGTCCCTTCACCTTTCTTCCTGACACCCTTCTCTGGGTACGGTCCTGCTCTTCTGTTACGAGTGGTTCACGCCCAGTCTTGGTGCGGTCCTTTCCTCATCACCATTCGCCGGCTCATCCTTCGGCTGCCTTCACCCTTCCCAGTGTTTCCAGCCATTCGTCTGTCTCTAAAGGAGGTCTCTCCTGAGCCTAGCCTTCAGCAACCAGACACTAACGACACTCCATGTATGCCTCCAACCTCTCCTCGCCTCCTCTGTTTAGAGGCTGCTCCTTCACCTGCAGCACCGCTGTCACATTCGTCTGGACTCCAGTTGCCTCGACACCCTTCACGGCTTGCGACAGCCCATCTTGTTCTGTGTCATCTAAGACCCGAGATTCCCAACAGCTTCCACTTCTTTCTCCCGGTTTCCT
>JAHWFP010064694.1:0-11468 GCA_023313725.1 Lithobius niger
CCTTTTTTAGGGCCAAAAATCCAAACTAAAGCCTTCTGATCAGACTGCAGTATGAATCGCTGACCATAAACGTATTCATGAAACCGTTTCACTCCCCAAGCCACGCTGAGCGCTTCCCGGTCAAAATGCGAGTAGCCTCTTTCCGCTTGAGTGAGTTTACGTGAAGCGAAAGCTATCGGCCGTGATTCACCGTTTTTCATGACATGCATCAGGCACGCGCCAATTCCGTAGGGTGAGCCGTCACAAACGAGCTTGAGCTTTAATTTCGGATCGTAATGAACCAGAACTTTTGATTTAAGAAATAATTCTTTTACTTTACTCACGGCTCGGTCGCATTCTGCCCCCCAAACCCACTTCACACTTGGGCGTAACAAACGTGTTACTGGTGACAGAATATGAGCGAGATTTGGTAGATATTTTGAGTAATGATTTACAAAACCCAGAAAGCTCTGTAGCTCTTGAATACATGTTGGGTTAGGAGCGTTTGTGACTGCTTCGATAACCTCAGGGAGTGTATGCAGGCCTTCTGTATTTATCATGTGGCCTAAATATTTTAATTCAGGCCGCGACAGTTTGCACTTTTCGATCCTAAGTTTGGCTCCTGCATCTTGTAAAGCATTTAACAGTTTATTTAACGATTCGTCATGCTCACCCCCCTTCCCGCTCACCAGGATGTCATCATAAAACGGGAGACATTTGGGGATTTTACTGGTGACTTGAGTCATTACCCTCTGGAAAATTCCAGGACTGGACGCCAGGCCCAGGGGTACGCGAAGCCATCTAAACAAACCCAGGGGTGTATTTATTGTCAAAGCTTCTTGTGACTCTTTGTCGAGTTCAATTTGCAGAAATGCATCCTTAAGATCGATAAGGGAAAAAGTGTCACTGCCTGCTAATTCACTGAATAATTCTGCGGCCGTGGGAACTGGATAGTGGTCGACTTCGAGTTGAGGGTTCACGGTGGTTTTATAATCACCAATCACTCGGATTTGACCATCCGCTTTGTGAACTATGACGATCGGCGTAGACCACTGAGAAGTTTCCACAGGCTCTAGAATTCCAAGGCCAACCAATCTACGAATTTCTTGGTTAACCTTTTCTTTGAGTGCTAACGGAACCGGTCTTACACGACTGTACACAGGCTTGGCATCAGGTTTTAAATGAATTTTGGCTTTAAAATTCTTAAACTTACCCATGCCTTCAGAAAATAGCTCCGGGAAACCCTTCACTATTTCGGAAGTGTCAACTGGCGTAATGCTAGTTTTAATTTTCTTAACACTTTTCTTAGGTTTCACTTTCGTTTGTAGGTCGTAAAAAGGATGGAAATTAACTCGAAAAATAGAAAGCCAATCCTTTCCCATTAATGCAGGTTTATATAATTTTGAAACTAAAGCATCCAAATGTTCGATTTGACCTTGAACTTCAACCTTCAGACTTACAGTGTAAATCGTGTTCTCAATTCCATCAGTGTATGAGTGTATCGAGTACGGACTGAGTTTTAAAGGACAGTCCGTAAAATATTTTTGATGCCACTCAATAGGGATAATGGATGCATCTGCCCCGGAATCAAGTTCCATTTCTAGCTTGACACCATTTAGGCAGACTGGCATTTTCCATTTATGGATTTTCATAGAATTAAATACTACTATTATTTTGTTGGTTTGTAGGGGAATTGAAATCTGGTCCGCAACCTGACTCAGTCCAAGAGTATTATTTTTCAGTACAAGATAGTCGTTGTCTGAATCATTATCAGACCCGGAACCAGACTCTGAATTTTCGGCTTCAACATCCTGGCCTTCTTCACTATCACTTTCGCTATCGCGTTCGAGTTTGTTGACGCGTTTTTTGTAGCTATACTTTTGTTTTGTGTTCGGCCTAGCCTTAAAATTTGTGCTAGAACTTGCTTTAGGGTGGTCGAGTGATTTTAAAGTTCTATTCGAATGACTAGCTTTTCGGCACACGGCTTTTAAATGGCCGACAGTGTGGCAACGGCCACAAGTATAGTCTCGATATTTACAACGTGTTTTCACGTGGCCATTTTTGCCGCAACAATAGCAAATGAAATCCTTAGTGGATTTAGGCCTACTTGATGTTTTGCCCGATTTTTTAGCTACGTAGTTAACAGCTTTAGAATGGCTTCTCAAAACGCTTTGGTCTGTTTCAGCAGATTCTAAGGATAAAGCTAAGGATGTTGTAGCCTTTAAATCCAGAGTCTGCTTCAACAACTCGCGTTGAATGACTTCTGATTGGATCCCCCCAATTAGGCGATCCCTAATCATTTCGCTGTTAATGTCTTTAATTTTTGCGAAGTCACAATACTTCGTCATTAGCTTTAAGGCAGCTAAATATTCCCCGATACTCTCATCTGATTTTTGCGATCTTCTAAAGAATTTAACACGCTCAGATACCACTGAGGGCACTGGCTCAATGTCGTCTAAAACTTTTTTAACGAGCTCATCAAATGTTAATGAGTCGGGCAAATCAGGTGAGAGGATATTAAGAATTCTATCAAACATTTTCTGGCCCACAGATGCCATTAGAAAATTAACTTGCTTGGTTGCTGGTATTTCTTTAGCTAAAAAAAAAGTAACGAATTCGGCTGGAGTATTTCTCCCATGTGTCAGACTCGCAATCGAATTCCGAAAATAAACCAGCGGTTTTAGATGAACCCATGTTGACGTCGTCTTCACTATCACTAGATTCAAAATTTAGATTTAAATTAGAACTAGCTTCATTAACGCTTGCGTTCACTACTGAATTATTTTCAGTTTCACTTTCACTGCTAACTTTAGCAGTTACAGGTGGTTTGCTACCGACACCTGTCTTTGGCATAAGCCTACAAAATTAAATTTAATTAAATTTAATTACCATCCTGTTTAACATGCAAGGATTAAACTGGAGCACTCAAGACTACCGGTCACTTATTTAAACACAGAAATAAATCAAGCTTGACTGTAGCCTACCTAGTTGTATAAATTAACTGCCTACAAGTTAAATTTATAGGGACTAGGCTTTGAAAAAATGTTTTACGTTCACCATTTGCAACGTTTTACAAAACAACACTTCTGGCCTAAGCCTCAGCACAGACCAGATTTCACTAAGTTTGAGCATAAACCTACGGTGTTAAATTTTACACCGGCACACACTAGCCCGAATATGGGCAATGGCACAATCGAATTTACAAGGGTTAATTTAGCAGCGCATTTTTCGAACCTTCAGGTTTATAGTACTGCCTGTGCGGACACGCCAGTGCGTCGCTCTAGAACACTGCCAAGGTAAAATTAACCATAATAAATCCAATTGCCCACTTCGGTTCTAGTTGTTAAGGTACTAAATTTAACTGTTATCATTTCGTACCACACAGCACTACCACGTCAAAATAACACTGTTTGAAAAAGTTCAAACTCTGATAGGAATTCAGAGCACTAATTTTCATTGCCAAAATGAAAAAAAATTGCAACTTACCACAAATACGGAGCAAAGATGTGGTTGAAGACCTATCAGTTTAAGCTTAAGTTTTTAAAGATTACCAAAGGTACCGGACTCGTCGCCAACTGTTTAACCCGCCCTCGTTGCCAACTGTGATGTCCTAGGCGGGGACACACCTTAGCCAGCGTGGGCACCAATGGTAATAAACAACACGGACTACCAGAGTGTAGGCTACAGCTGATAAGACAGCGAACTTCCTGTTTACTGCTCTTTAAATACAGGGAAGTCATGTGATGCACTTAAGACTATATACAATTATGGAACAGCCTATTTAGTGGTTAAAGGGTTATCTTGGTAGGGTTAACATATAGACATGAAATTGATGGCTGCCATTGTGGAGCACACAAGTGACGACTCCACACGGAGGTGCGTGGATTGAACGAGCAAAGCGAGCAATTTTCACATAAATTAAACCTTTTTAATGTGTGTTTCGCTTTGCTCTATCAACTTTCATCTCTCACCTATGTAGGGGATTACATCTGACGTTTCTCCAAGTTAGAGATCACCAGAAAGCGAAGTCATAAGACGCCCATGGAAAAATCTTTACTGAGCAGGAAGTAAAGAACAATATTCTTAAAATAAGTTAGCAAACCTATATAAAGTGTATACTAACACAAATTACAAGTGATGTGTGGTTCTTGGTGGTTACATCGATTCAGTCACGTTTCTGAGGAAATGTTTGCGCTGATTGAGTGATCGAAGCGAACGAAAATCACCGTTCGTCATCAGAAACAGCTCTTTTCTGATAAATTGCTTGATCTTAACTTTTTACTTGACTCCTTGAAAAATAATATTGACCTTCTCTCGAGATAACTGATAACGCATACTACACTGATATAATTTGCTTGATCGTTTTTTATGTGGAAGGACTGTCTGTATCATAAGTGTTGCAGCAAGAAACCTCCTCGAGCGTAGCGAGACGACGCGGAATGAGCGAGCGAAGCGAGCGACTCCGCTAGTTTAATTTAATTTAATACAACAATATGTTGTCGGTTTCCCATAGGAAAGGTGACAAACTTCAATACAAAAAAAGTGGCTTTTTACAAAGACCCAAAGATAGGGAACAGTGAACAAAACAATACCAAAAAATAAAAAATAAACAGTAATGGTCAGAGGAAGCATCCATAACAATTAATTATACTGAAACATGGTGTCGGCAGATACACAGATTAACGAACTCTCCCTCTCACAGATACGACACTCGCCCGATAAGTGGTACCTCGTTCTGTTTTCTGCTGAGTCATACTTCGTACTTGATTCGCCAGCTGGCGCAGCGATCGCCCGCGAGGACGCCGTATAATTAGAATGACTAGCGCAGAAAATGCTCACTCATGCGCTGTGAGAACAGCCAGCCTGCCGAGCATGTGTTTAGATCGTTTTTGTGTTTCAGTTTCGCTTTCTGCTATCTGCTAGTGACATCTGGCGAATAAAGTGCGAGAACATGAGTCATCGCGCCGACGCGTTGCTGAAACGAGGCCCCATTTCTGAAGCACTGGCTGAGGTACAAGTGACGTATCTGTAAGCGGATGGTCCTTTAATCTGTGGGCAGATACATGGGCGTCCAACCTGTTTTTAAAAACATTAGTGGAAGGTGCATTAACAACAAAATCAGGCAACGAGTTCCATAAGTTAATCAATCGACATGCAAAAGAATTACGGGTAGCATTCAATTTGAAACTAGGAACCTTGAGCTTGTACATAGACCCCCTAGTAGCAAAGGGTGAAGTCTACAATTCAAAGAAAGTATGCGTATTTGAGTCTCAGTTTCTCTACACTAACATTAAACCCCCTCTTTGACGATGCCAAGTCAGTGATGGTAAACATAAAGACTCAAGACGCTGCCTATAGTTTAAGTGCTTCAACCCAACAATTCTCTTTGTAATTTTTCTTTGGATATTTTCGATGGCCTTTTTGTTTTTAAGGAATAGCGGTTCCCAAAAAGGGACTCCATATTCCAAGATTGGGCGGATAATAGTTATGTAATATGTTAAATACACACTGCTCAAACGACAACTAATGGTACGGTTGAGTAAATACATGAGCCTATTTGCTTTAAGAACAATACTTTCGGTGTGTTCCGAAAAATTAAATTTCCCGTCTATAACAATACCTAGATCCCGAACAGAATACACCTCATCAATGGGATTACAGTTAAACAGATAGGTAGACAGTGGGTTGGAAGTCCCAAGATGTATCAAACAAAGCTCTTCAGCATTAATAGGTAATCTCCAACGTTCGCTCCATGCAAGTGCTTGATTCATGGATGTTTGGAAATGAGGAATAACCTCCCGACCCCGGAGCATCGCGGCTGCCTTGGTGTCGTCGGCAAATTTGCTACTCGTAATTATGGTGTCGTGACAAAATCCCTGTATAAACAGAAAAAAGAGTAAAGGTGCCAATACGAAACCTTGGGGAAGCCCACTAGTCATAGGGCTCCAAGAAGAACAGTATTGTTCCAAAACAACCGCAAAGCTCCGGTCCCTGAGCCATTCCAATATCCATAATTTCAAAGGTCCTACTACCCCTAAGGTTGTAAGTTTATGACCCAGTAATGCATGATCAACCTTATCAAAGCTTTTTCCAGATCATAATAAATGACATCACAAGGTGTACCCTGGTCAATAGAAAAAAACAATTCCTGATAAAAGGTAACAAGATTTGACACAGTAGAATATCCCGCCTAAACTCATGCTGGTTAGCTTCATACAAAGAGTAAGTATCCAAAAATTTAAGCAGGTGTTGGTAAAGAATTCTTTCAAACATCTTAGACAAGATAGATGTTAAGCTAATAGGCCTATAGTTAGTAGGATGTGTCCTATATCCCTTCTTATAGATTGGAGTAACAAACGCTTTTTTCCAGTAAGGTGGAACAAACGAGTTTTCAACATTTTTGTTGAAAAGTATCACTAAGGTAGACAAGATACAAGTTTTAGTTTCTAGTAGAAAAGCTCCCGTTATTTGGTCGGGACCACCCTTTGTGCCGGGGTTAATATGTTCAAACACATGATCTACTGATTCAGGGGTGAACAGTAGAGAAGGTATACAGGGTTGGGGGGAGGACCCACCCAAAGACAAGTTAGAAATCACTCAATTCTGGATGTAAACCTTTTGAAAAGTATTACACAAAATGTTAACTTTTTTATGTGAGTCATCTACAAGGATGCCGTTTTGGTCTACCAAAGTTGGAATACCAGATTGTGTTGATGCTAGCTGACGGGCATAGCAGTAAAAGGGTTTTTTGAGTCGTTATTAATCATAACAGCTAATTTTAGTTCGTATGCTAATTTTTTTTTTTGCTTTCTTTGACAATTTGTCTATTAACAACGGTGTATCTTTCAAAAGTAGCTTGGTCCATGGATTGTTTCCATTTTTTCCATAAACTTCGTTTTTCAGAAATAAGTAAGGCCAGATGTTCGTTCATCCAGGGAAGTTTATAAGATTTGGGGGAGTGGACAACTCTATAATACTGAAGTTGCTTAAGCAAACAATCGTAAAAAAAAGGTCCAGGCCAGGTCACACGGTTCGCAGTCCCATGAATGGGAACCTAGGTCCTCGCAAAGTTCATTAGAACGGATCTTCCTAAAATCATATCGGACAACATTACTTTTACCAACAGTATTCACCAAAACCAGACAGCATTGTACCAATACATGGTCACTAAGACCAAACTTCCCAGGCGAACAACATTTATCAATAATGGTGTCATCTGTAACAAGTATAATATCCAATGTATTCTGTCCTCGAGTGGGAAAATCTATAACCTGAAAGAGATCAAATTTATCGATAATTTTTAACATTCTAGAGTCACTAGCAGGTGTTGCCATCCTGGTTTGCCAATTAACAGTGGGTAAATTAAAATCCTCTATAATAATCGGGTTGACAGTTTTAACATGGTTGGAAAAGATTTCATCAAATAGGCTATCATCTTGAGATTTGGAATCAGGAAGTCTATAAATAAGAAGAAAATTGACCCAACGATTTTCAAGGAAGCATTTAAAGGATCCAACAAACTCAGATTTAGGAACTTGAGTAGTTTTCCTAGAGAGAACTGTCTTCTTAGCCAGAACTAATATACCACCACCATTTTTTTTTGGGGGGGGGGGGACGATCATTTCGAAGCACAACTGTGTAGTCAGGGTTGATAACAAACGAGTTCGTTAGTTGATCGTTTAGCCAAGTTTCCGTAACGCACAAAATATCCGGCTTATCATTGCTAAGTAGTAATTGCAACTCAACAAATTTATTTTTCAGTGATCGAGCATTGATCAGTTTAACAGGTGACGGCCGGATGTTCGAATTTGATTGTCATTTACTTTTTTGTACAATTTTTCCTCGAAGAATACGCAAATGTTCACCCTGGGCATTACGGGAACTAACTTCGCCTTTAAATGCATTATAAATTTTAGGGTTGTAAAAACCGTCACTTTTTATGAAACGAAAAACGACCGACCTGGCAAAACCTGTTACCATTTAAACGAGTTTAAGCCTAGCCTATTCCAAAGCAAAACGAAAAAAAAAGGCTATAACTATTGACATCTAAAAAATCGTTGCAAGCTATTTTCGGTTTGTTATTGAGCAATAAGAAAGAAACTAGCATGGCCTACTGTTTTAAATGTTAAATAAAAAAAATAAATAAATAAAAATTACCAAACCTTTTGCTATAATAATAAAAATCGCTACCTACGCATTTAAGCCTATTCAAATAAAACAGGTAAAAATAGTACTTTAAACTATTTTTACGGTTAAAGAAAAATAGTTTTGAGCAATAAAATAAGAAAACAGAATAGCCGTTCGTTTCGTTTGATATTAAACTAAACTAAAAAAAAAATACTAGGCCTAAACCATTTCCAATAAGAATAAAGAATCGCTAGGCCCACCTACGCATTTAGGCCTATTAAACGGTCTCAAAAATGTGCTTATTGAAGCTATCAAGGTTTAAAAAAATAGTTTTAAGCATTAAAAGAGTTTTATTTACATGCATATTGAAATGTTTTACAACTTTTCCAAAACGGAACACACACGTTTTTTTTTTTTTTTTTTAAGATCTTAACCGTTGGCGTTAACGTTGTAGCCTATAGGCTTAAGCTTAAACACACTTAGCATGCACAACTTAGCCTATTTACGGAATTTTTTGTTTTGAGCAAGAAATGTCAACATTGAAGTAGTCTCAGGAAGCAACAATGATTTTAGTAGGCTAATTATATGTCCTGATGTGGAAAAAGTTCTTTCAGATGACACGGACGTGGCCGGAATGGCCAAATACGTACGTGCCAACTTTGCAAGTTGCGAAAACGGTGTTTCGTGTTGCTTCCACCACAGTAATGGATTGTCTTGTAGAGGAATTGGATCCAACCCAATGTAGTTTATCCATTCGTTGTCACTCTGGAATTGTGGCGCTGAACAGCTGTAATTTTCGCCAAAGAAATTTGCGTACTGGCCTGCTTCTTTTGACGCGGCTGAGGTTAGGCCTAAACAGTTGTCACCGGCAGCACGTTTTGGAGTCGAAACAGACGGCATTTGTAAAAGCAAATCCTGCATTTTGGCATGAGCTACAGCAGGAAAATTGTGCGGCGAAAACTTTAGATGTTTATGCCGTGGCTCTAGGAGGGTTGCTGTGATTGCAAAACACTTAGCAGTATCTTCAAAGTCTAGTGCAAATCGAGTCGACAGGTCGCTACGTAACTTGGATGCTACTTGCTGTATAGCTGGGATGGAGTTGGTTGCAAACGGCAGCAAATCTTCTCCTAACTTGCACACGGCTGGATAGACAAGCGACAAAGTGGGTTTTTTAGTGTCCGAAAACATTACCGTAACAGTTTCAAACGGAGCCAGCACTTTTTTTAGTTCACCTAACAATACCCAGTCGTCATCTTCCTTGTCATCTTGCAACCGCGTGGTCTGACGATCTGCTAAAACGGCTTGAATTGCTGGCCGCTGTTCAAGCATTCTCTCCACCATATAAAACGTACTGTTCCATCGTGTGGCTACTGACTGAATTAATTTATGCTTGGTTATCTTCAGCTCAGTTTGCTTGTTTTGTAGTACAGCTGTTGCAACAGTATTGTGTTTGAAATGGCCAACTAATTTACTAGCCACTGATAAAATTTTAGCAATACGAGCCACTTTTAACGCCGCATTCACGACCAACTGCAGTGTGTGGGCTGAACAAAACCACTCTTCCCAATCGTCACATAAACGACCAGCAAGACGCATATTTGCTGCATTATCGTTAACACACGTCGAAACACTATCAGTTAGGCACCAATCATCGCAAATAGCCTGTAAATCGGCTGCAATATTTACACCTGTATGGCGTTCTCTGACATGTACAGTTGACAAAGTAGCCACGTTCAAAATCCAGTTTTCATCAATAAATTGAACGTTTACCATTGTGTAAGAATCCGTAGCTGGAGACATCCACGAATCGGTAGTAATAGCTACGCTGTTTGTACTTTCCAGTTGAGTCTTTAGGTTTTCTTTTTCCACTTCATATTTTCTCTTGATTCTGGCTGTGATCGATTGTCGTGTTGGCACCACATACGTAGGTTCTATGTAGTTCATTAAGTCTTTAAAAGTTTCAGATTCCACTATCCGTAACAGCAACATCTCTCACGCAATCCAATTCGCGATTAATTCCGAAATTTTTTTACTTCTGTCTGGAGTTGATTTCGGCTTAAAAAATGAGTTAACACATGGCTGCGCCTTGGCCGCTGGAGAATCTTCTCTGGCGTCTATGAGTGTTGGGTGCTTTGCTTTACCGTGATTAAGCATGGTTCCAGTACTTCCTCCGGTGTACGCTAAAACCTGAGCACAAACGTTGCATTTGACTTGCGAACTGTTAATTTTCTCAAATAAATCCCAGACTTTGCTGCGCTTTTTTGAAGAATTCGGCATGTTGCTTTGTCACAGTTAGAACAAACCGCACTAACGAACGATCGCTTGCCTCTCAAACCGGAAGTCGCGATGAAATGCAGGTTGGGTCCAGCTGAGCCAATCACAACGCAGCTCGAAGTTTTCAAGACACACGGGAGGAAAAGAAGCAGCTCCTGGCAAAACTGATCAACCGCGCTCTTGAATTTTAAAAATTAAAATTTGTTTGTGGAGGTGGTTTGATTTAAAATTAATAACTAAGAAATAAACTCTGTTTATTTATTATTTGCTTGGCTTTTAGTCAGTTTAAATATTATTTCTGATACTTTGGTAAAAAAAATGTTCTGAAATTATTTTTCTAACGTTTAGTACTAAACGGAAATCCAAAAACGTTTAAACGGTTCACCATCGTTTAAATGTTTAAACGTTTAAACGATACAACCTTAATAAATTTGCCTCTGCTCGAATGTTGTTTCTTGACATAAAAAAAACACTATTAAACTCTGGGTGCTTATTTAGGTTTTTGGCATTTTTTAGCACCTTCATGGCATCATCATTATCATGGAAACGCAGCATAATCAAACCTGGTTTTGTAGTGTTTTTTCTTGCTAATTTGGTCAGAGTAAAACTCGACCCTTCACAAGCAATTGCATTTAGTATGTCTTTGATCTGCTTATCAAGATCCTTCTCGACCAGACCAAAAACAATATGTAAGTTGCGCTGTCGCTGATTGAGTTCCGCAAACAGTTGCTCGGGGTCAAAATTTCCATGATGCAAATTTCCCGAACTTGTCAATGAATCTACTCTATCCGTTAGGTCTTGAATAGCGTTTTCTTGGTTATCCACTCGTTCCTTGATTTCATCAATTCTCAAGGTTTGTATTTTGTAATGGTAATATATTTGCATAAATTAATATTCATATAAAATATTACATAAAAGATATCAGGCTGCATTTGGTATGCAAGGCAGTCGTAATTATTATTGTAAATCAAATCAGTGCATAAAATAGCACAATAGTTAGTAAAAGGTAAACAAGAAACTGAGAGTCAAAATTAGGCACAAGAAAAGACCCAGCCAGACAGAGCGTCACCAACACAAGGTTAAGAGAG
>JAHWFP010064694.1:16468-32844 GCA_023313725.1 Lithobius niger
AATTATAATCAACAGCAGGGCCGTAATCAGGGTAGACAACAATGGTAACCAACAAAATAATAACCAACAGCAGGGATAAAGTCAATACAAACAACAAAGTTCTGGCCAAAACATAAAAACACAGTGTGCTGTTGAGGCTAACCAGGGAGGAAACGGTGCGCTATCTAGCGAACCGTCAAATAACGAACTCGTAGGCTAGACGAAATCGGGTGTCTTGAGCTACAAGGTGCAACACAGAGGTCTGACAAAATAAAAAGTGATTTCAAATTAAATGCTGTGCACGCTCAAAATCCTGTTGGTCCCTCAGTTGAGGATATTAAATGCAAATCAATTAATTTTAGTAAGGTTCAGTTAGTTGAATCTAATCATGCTAACGAGTTGTTTAAAAAAAAAAAAAAAAAACTCTATTCAAACTTTGATTGGCAACAACAACGTTGATCGTTGCCAGATTGGATATTCGCACTGCCACAACTAGCCTTATATTTTGGTAAGGTTCCGACAAAATATGTTTCTTGTTCTGTTGAAAATAACTTTGAGTTGACAGATGACTTAATGAAATATTAAAATCAGTGAATGTAAAGTACAAAATAAAATGCGATTCGGTCACAGTAACATTGTTTGAAGAAGGTATTGATTCTTCAACATTTCACTCGGAATTAAATAGTATTGATACAAGTAAGGTCGTAATTTTATCATTTCAGTTCAAAAACGTAACGTACAGTTTAGACACATTGATGATCCATTTAAAAAAAAAAATAATGTAAAAATGTCATCTGGCTCCTCGATCGGGATTTCTGTCTAAAAACCAAAAAGAATGGAAGTTCAGGGTTCCGTTGTTAGAAGGGAACAATGAACCGATGATTTGCCTTACATTTTGGGACAGTACATGTGTTAATACGCCAAAAAGTACTCCAAATGTAAACAAATCTGTTTTGAAAAACGAGAGATTGCGAGTGAGCGGTTCGGCCGAAATGGGCGAGCGCTGGTACACCTAACGGCATCTAGCAGCCGGAATTCGAACTAGAAACGAAAGTGACGGCCTACTGCATTCCGAGCTGGAAACAGGGCCATAGTCAACTGATAAAAATTATGTTTCAGTACAGTGTTCAAATTGCTTTGGTGGTTCTCGCCCACATTTTGTATTTAAAGTTGGTGATAAGCCAAGTATCTCTTTACTACATACTGGTTCATCAGTTTCTTTAATCTGCGAGTCAGTAGCGCAGAAATTACTGTGAAATACAAATATTGCATGTGAGTTGCATGCTGTGGAAACGCCATTAAGTTTGGTGGGAGTAGGACAAAAAGAAATAGTCAGGCCAAAAGATCGTAGTTACGTTATCAAAATGTGAATTTTCAAGGCAACAAGATTTTATAATAATGCCGGATGGTTCTTTTGGCCATGTCAAGTAGATTAATAGATTAGATTAGTAAATTAGTAGATTTGATTTCATGTCAAGTAAATTAAATTCGGTTTCATTAGACTGTTCTAACAACGTTTTGAAAATCGGGATTTTGGAATTTCAATTATCAGCCACAGCTGAACTAGCTTGGGCAAATTACATTCAAAACGGAGAAATACTAAATCATGACATGTATAACCCTACTGGCGTTTACATAGCTACTCGTAACGTTGGATCGGATGTAGGTGATGATGAAAACCCGAAATCACCGTGGAATTGCACATTTGAGCAAGAGTATATAGAGATAGAGGTGACAACCTTGCGGGAGGAGTTATTCCCAACTAACTCAGAAACACGTGTAACAGCTTATTAGATACTCCTTTTCCGGAGATACAAAGCGCATTTTGTACCAAAAAAAAATAATGATGCTTTATTTCGCATGACTCTGGATTAGTTAATATGTCACCTACCAGTATTCTTTCGTTGATGTGTGTAAACTTGAGAGGTGTAGATGTTGGGCTGAAACAACGTACTGTTCTGGGGCATAATATGACAACGATCGTAGTATGGAGGCTGATTCAGATATGGTGGGCACGCGTGACGCTGGGCCGGTTGACTCAAGGCCAACTTAGATACCGGCGGAGCAAGCTTAACAAGGGAGGAACTTGATGGAAGAGGGAACCAGATTAAACACAAATTACTTTTTTCCCGAATTAGATGATAAGCAGAGCGAGGAAATTTGGTTATGTTAAAAACTCATCAAGCTACTGTATCCCCTCCTTGAAAAATAACTTTCCGATTGGGCTATTTCCAGGAAAATACAGTTCCGATTCTTAAAGGAAATGCACAACCTGTTCTTTCAAAACTACCTTTCTGGGCTAAAAAATAAGTGAAAATATTGATGATTATGTAGAGTCGTGTTAGGTCTGTCAAGCATATACTACACCGAACCGACCCTACTATGATACACTAAGAGCCTATTCTCCCTTGCAAAGGCCAAGCTTGGTTTGGTTTCTGGATCTCATGGGACTTTGTACACCAGTAACCATAGCTCTAACTATATACTCTCTGATTGACGATTTTTTTTTGGCATTACACTACCGCAGGTGGGCATTCCGATAAAAAGGCGGAAACAGTATAGGGAAATTGTTCTCTAGATAAATTGCTAAATTCGGGTGCTCCGTCCAAGGATTAGTTATGATAGCGGAAGTTTCGTGATGCATCTGGAGAGTAGATTTCAAGCAGTATTTGAAGTAGCACGAATGCACAACTGGATATTTCGCTCGGGAAATTTGTTATCAAATCTCAAATTTAAAAAAAAATAAAATCGCAAGACCCTATAAGAATAAATTACGGGTGATTATGGGTTATTAAAAATGTGGGTTCAACTTAAACAATTCCAATAGATTGCAGAAATGTTGGACATATCCGTACACAATTATGTACTTGTAAGCGATGTTATCGTAAAAGATTCATTTTAAGACTATATTTTATAATAGGCGCAAATCAGCCTATACTTTTAACGAAGGTTCTGATCTTGATTGTCATTACAAGTTAACGGAGAATTAATGGGTGCTGAAACAAAATTACACGAATACATTTCAAAAACTTCTTTTTGATCCGAAGGACCGAGCGGCGTAGATTCCTGATCTTGATTCGTCAGTTGACGACGATGCGTTCGATAAAGCAGGCGATGGTAATTTTAGAAAACGAAACTGTATCGAACCAAGATCGGCTCGATCTTTTAAAATTAAACAGCGAAAGCTTTAACAAAAATTAGACTTACAATGTTTTAGAGGTGCCGAGCTCTCTTATCAAACTAGAAACTGTAAATGTACCCAAAAATAAAGCTTCCTAGGTAACTAGACAACATGAGAGTTGAGAAAAGATATCGTAGTGTAGATTTCAGTTGGAAAATGGAAAACATGACCGACAGCCGTGTATAAATATATCTAAGTATAAATATATCTAATACCCATGGTGCTGCTGGTCGCGAGAACCATGTAGTGGGTAGTTGGAAAACGTGGCGTTGCATACAAGCATCGCTGAAAACGAAATTTAAGTTCAAATGTTGTTCTGAAATAAAAGTATAATCCATGCATGAAATTTCTTAAATAACTAGTGGACATGTGTCAGACTGATAAAATAAATCGATAAATACTTGCATTTGAGTTATTCAAAACTAAAAGTGATTTTTTTGGGGGGTTTATTGAAAAAATATAATAGTATTTACATTGGTATCTACAAGAAATTGGTTTTAAACATAAAAACAGGATGAACATTGTTAAAACAGGAAGACAGCATTTTTTTTTGGTTGTTGGCTGAGAAGTTGAATTTTTCAGACATAAATTATAATGAATGCCTTGGAAAAATGCTGAGAGTTTAAATGAATTTGGATTTACATTAGGAAAAATTTTGAATAAACACTTGAAAATGGCTTAAAAATAATGCAAATAAGGTAAAATGATAAAAAGGAGGTAAATTTGGTAAAATACAACACTAGAAATTAAGTTGGTACAGCTGGTAAAGTACGGGGCCATATCATCGGAGGTCCCAAGTTGATGGTAGGTAGGGTTTTTTTTTTTCGCCGGTAGATGGGGCTCGTTATTGGGTCGCCAACACTCGCCGACGCTGTAAATTAGATGCGTCATACGAGTGGTGGAAACTTTCGACAGCAGCTGCGGGAAGAATTACGGGAACGACCTTGGTTGAACTAGGACCGTTGCCGTTGTCTGAAATAAATAGAAACATACTTGTAAATGTTTAGAAACTATGAAGGGAAGGGCTGAAAACGTAACATTTCACACAAACCTTTAAATAGTATTTCAAAATTCAAATTGGATTGAAATTTTTTAAAGTTTTAAACTTGGAGGAAGAGTAACTTTAGTAGATTTATGAAATTCCGGAAGGAAAATAAGTTTTTTTGGTTAACGAAAATTATTACATGTCAAAATAATTGGAAAATTGTAATTAAGACATGATTGAGTTTAAAATAAAAACATGGTTTTATTTTTTATTATGGAGAGGTCGATATTGAGTAAGATGGAATTTGGAAGAAATTTTTTCTTTAGCAACTATAATTCGTCAAAAAGGTTTTACGTAGATTATCGAAAGAATTAAGGTATAAAAATAAGAAGTTGAAAATAGTGACCTTTTCAAACAAATTTGGCAGTAAAACTAAAAACCCTTCTCCTGGATCTTGTAGGAATTTAGGGGAGAATAATTAAAATTCATTCATGGCTGAATTTTCTTTAGGGAAAATGTCAAAAGACACAGCATGGTCATTATCAGATACTACAAACATCGTCATGGTGGGGTGGTAAAGAAGCAAAATATTGTGACCCCCCTCCCCCACCTCCCTTCCCCCTCTTTTTCCCAGACAAATGAGAAAAAGAGGGTGATTCGGGTAAGGACGGATTCTTAAAGCATACAGTAAAAGCAAGAATTAATAAATTCTTGGCAAAAGTAATTGGGAATGTAAAATTTTTTCTCTGAATTGCAAAGTAAGACTTTTAAAAGTCGGATAGATGGCGAAACTTTTAACGAAATTCTCGGTTCTAGGAACAAAATTATGAATGGTCCAAGAAACGAGAATGAAACGTGCTGTTTGGACATAAATTTTACATTTTTCATCAAAAAGGGAAGCTATTAATTCAAATTTTTCAATCCCCCCCCCCCTCCCCTAAAAACATTGGGAGGACGGGTAGGAAAATTGTCCAAGTAATTCAGAAACCTATTTATCAATTTGGGATGTGGTTGAAATTGACAAAATTTGGGGAAAACAATTTCATTAAACGTAAATGGAAATGAAGTAAGCACTAGACTATACTAGAGTTTCAATTTTTTTTTGATGTAATCAAAAGATAGCATTCAAAATCCACGATCAGAATAAGTAATTCGGATCCTGGATAGTGAATGGCATAGGAAAAAGGAAAATTGACTTATACCTTGGAATACTAAATTATGTAATGAATATATTACAGGTGTTATTTGATCAATAGGAACATTCAAAATCGACGGTCAGAATAAGTAATTCGGACCCTGGATTGTGAATAACGTGGATAAAATGGTATGGTGATTAGAAAAAGTTGCAATTTGGCATTTCATATTTTTTATATATATATTTTATTTATCATTACAAAGTGATACTCAAACTCAAAAAGGGTTTTTGAATTCAGGGATTCTGAAAAATGAAATTTTTTAAAACGTAAATAGAAGAGATAAAATACTGAAAATACGGTGGGATAAGGCAGGAAGGCAAACGGAATACTGCAACATTGGCGTAATACATGTTATGCATAAAATAAGGGGAAAAAATAGGCTAAATACGTATTGAAAATTATGCTCGAACCCCCCCCCCCCCCCCCAGCCAGTCTTTTGGAACGGGAAAGAAAAAGCGTTATGACAAATTTTGTATTTTAAACAAGCACAAGAAATTGAACTTGTTCGTTGATAAAATAAGGGGAATTCATTTGTCAAAAAGGTAAAAGCAGAAATCAAAGGGTAGTAAGTTCAAGAGAATTATTTTTTAATTTGATTTGAATTCTAAATTCTTTTCTCTCTGCTTAAATTACTTCAAAGGGCAAATAAATTAAAAAGCATATGAATTGGAATTTTTTTTGTTTTGGATAAAAAATGATAACAATTGTAGTTTAAAATGCAACAATTCAACTAATTAACAAATACAAGAAGACATAGGCCTATACCGGCCGGATCAAGAGAAAGGTTTTTGAATTTAAATTGTGAATGGTTTTGGATGTGATACTAAAGGATTGAAATTTCTATTTTTAAAAGGCAAACTGCCAGATTCAAAGGCCAGTAAAGATTAAGCTAATATGGTTCATGGAAATTTTTTTATTGATTTTAAACAGAGATGTTGCATTTGAAAGTACATTCATTTTTTTTGGATTATGGTTCCAAATAATTTAACTTACCCCTTGGTGAAGAAAGGCAGAAGGGACAGTCGGAAAAACATGGCGGAGGAGTGTGGGACCTTTCCTCATCCGACATCTCCGGGGAGGATGGTAATGATGAGGTGGAATTTGGTGCTGGGGACTGTATGAGGATGGACGAGCTTGGTATGGAGAAAATAGTAACTAAATACATTGGTGGGATAGAGACTGGTGGCATATGGCAGGATTATTGTTATATTCTTCCATTAATGAAGCACGTAGCTGGTACGCTTCAAAGCATTCATCGTCTCGGGGAAATGGCAGGAAGTAGGGGTAGCGGAAATGATTACAAGACTCACTATTACCAACATTGCAACGATAATAGTGAGCTTCGAGCCTGAAAATCTGGACGATGTTTCTTTCTGGCGAGGGGACGCCAGAAGCGGGTAGATTGCGGAAACGGGTCCTCAGTAAAACAATCTGGAAAAAGTTCTGTAGCACGTACGATGACGCATCTTCTCCAGGATATTGTGTTGTATAACTGGGATAGTCTGGGATTTCGTGCGTACAAGGGTTTATAGAGACAGTTTTGGAAGTGATGGGCAATTAATGTGAATAACTGCCGAGTGGGGCCTTTCCGACAATCACGGAAAGAAGGGCTCTACAGTTCAGCAGAATTTGACGGGGTGGCCGTTTCTCTCCATGCATGTTTTTTGTTGGGAGAAAGTGTTAACACGGCCAGAAAGAAGGCTTTTCTCAGATGAGAATGATTTTCCAGAAAGATGAAAAGTTCGAAGTTTAAAGGTTGACCTACTGGGTTAACAAATCAAAGTTCGAGTGGACAGCGACGTCAACATTTGGGTGCCATACTTTCTATTTCCGTTTTTCTAACAACCCCCCTCTTGTGGAAATTTTGGTACCTATTGTCCAGTTGACCTGAAGGTTTAGGTCAAGATGGACTATGCCGATTTTTGAATCGTTACATTAGCGGCAACTCTTTTTAATTCAGTGATGCGCCATGGTTGAGCTGCTTCCGTTTTCCAAGAGCGTCGGGAGGAAGGCTGCTCAGGAAGGGTACATCAGGCCAAAAGTGGGTCAGTAAGACTTGGTTGACCAGTACAACTAAGTATAATACAAACTAAAAAGAATGAATTTGTGTTTTAACCAAATAAAAGAAACCAAACAATAATGCTTACTTTTGGGAAGCATATTTTATTACATTATATACTGGGATGAAGGTGAAAAGCATGGGTGATAAAATAATGACTGATGTAATAAAAATATGAATTTATTTCCACAGGATAAAAACAAAACTGATGATGATGTAAACAGTATTAATGTTTTCCTCTTCCCTTTCTTTTTGTTTTGAACATGTTGCAGAAAAAGTGTGATAAAGGCTGGAAGTCAGAGATGATGGAATGAAATGGTTGGCACAAAAAGAATCGGAGATGGAAATCCAAAAGAAGGATGATAGATGTAACATGGGGTTGAGATGGAGAAAAAGGGTGGAACCCTAAATAAAAGAGGAGTAAAATTGTAAAAAGTGTTTAAATAACGAATGAAACTTTCTGGGGACACAACAACGAACACCCCCTCCCACCCTCCACAAGCGAGGGGAACAGATAGATCCAATAACTTTTAACGAAAACATTAAAAGTCATCTAAAATAAGGCTCAAGTTGTTAACAGTCACTTTAACTGAGGCCTAGAAATTAGAAATTATCTAAATGATGCTAAAGGTTATGTATATAACCTCAGATGGTGAATAAGAAATAGGACAATACGGACAAGATACTTCTGATTTTACGAGAATTGGATTCTCGATTGTTGGGTACCCACTGTTTGTACAAGAATTGGATTCTTGATATTGGAATATCGTACAAGAATTGGATTCTTGATATTGGAATATCGTACAAGAATTGGATTCTTGATGTCGGCACTATTTTTACAAGAATTGGATTCTTGATGTGGATTTTGATGAGAGTTGGACTCTCGATAATTGATGTGTGAAAATTGGACTCTAAAATTTTTAATGGAAATTTGATTTAAACTTTACGGAAAACGTGTTGTTTATATAACTGAATATTCTTTCCCTGGGAGTGATAGACACTAAATGACACAACCGATACAAATTTCATTTCACATCACATGAAACTGTATGAAGTATGGCTAAAAAGGAACTGGTAAGACATTTATCTTCTCTTTCTCTCTTGCTCTATATAATAAAACACACATGTCCTAAAGTAGGAGGGTTGGGAGAGGATAGGTTAGACTCGTTCAATTTCTGAGACTAATTAGAGATTGAACGGTCTGATAGCGATCATACGAGAATGTAGGAGCCGCCCCTTTTGAATACTCCAGGTAAGATTGGGTATTGAGAGGGATCACAATAAGATTTGCGGTCGTCCACGTAGGTTGTCGTTCTGGGTCCATAGCGGTTGCACACAGAACTAATCGTTGACGATTAAGACACCGATAGGGTCCTGGGGTTGGATTCTGTTTTGACTAACACATTGAAAAATGCTATTTATGAAATGTTTCATCCTGATTTCTTCGTAACGTGCCTGAAACCAACAGATAAGCTATGTGACAAATAAAGACTATAGCGAGATCTGAAAATTACAAAAACATGATAAGAAAGAAATGATTCGTAGAATTTGAAGCCTATATATTCAAGAGATCTGATTAAAAAATAAAATAGAGAAATCTTCAAACGTTATCTGTAAAACTGAAAATGGAAGAAAGTTCAAAAAGGATTGATATGGTGGAGATTGGAGATAAAAAAATAATGGAAATAATTTTTGTTTAGTCAAATTAAACATGCAAAGAAGGAGAAAAGAAATGGAAATTGTAATCAGAAAGAATGTGAAGTTGGTTAAAATGTTTGGGAAAAAAAAATTAAACATGGAAAGGAGTGGAAATTTGGTCAAATGTTTGGAAAAATTAAACATGAAAAGGAGTAGAAATTTGGTCAAATGTTTGGAAAACTTAAACATGGAAGTTATTCAAAAGCAGTTCGAAAATGCAAGAAACAACTTGGCACAAAACGAAAACCTCAAGGTGAATCAAAATTGATTGATGAAAAATTTCATTGTTGTATTCCTCTTATATTCCTTGCATGGCAGGATAAAAACACTCATGGGAAAAATACTCCAAAATTTGGTGAGGAAGACCGAATTTTCACATCAAAAGAATAAACACAGCAAGCTTACACTTGAAAACAAGAAAAGAAATCCAATTACGACGCAATGGATGTAAAATTGCTGTTATTTCTGCATTTTGGGTTAATTTTCTCTCCAGAAAACTGGATATATAGATATATAAATATATTGCTGCATGATATCTAAAACAGATTATCAATAAATTGAGAAGGGGATAAATAAAGATGTGGGATTTTGAAATGAAATAAAAATAATTATGAGCTGTAAGTATTGATCAAGTTGTATAAGAATGTAGATGAAATTGCATAATAGTGTTATATGGCACGAAAACAAATGATGATATTATTCTGTGACGAATAGGTGGGATATTGTCAATGATTGTAAAACACAAATTGTAAACTTTGATGTCATAAGCAAAATTGTTGAATTTTTTTGAAAAAGCAAAAATATTATCGAAATGTTAATGCATGAAAACTGATAATAATGAAGAATTGTAAAATTGGAAATGATGCATGATTATTGATGTGTTAAATTGTCTGAATATTTGGAATGAAAATAAGGGAAAAACAGTTTTAAAGTGATTGGTGATGCACGTTCTGAAGAAATTAGTCTAGGACTATGGGTTTCAAGTAAACGTAAAACTTAATTCAAGATTAAAATTAAAATTGGACATCACATAAGAATGAGTTCGAATCATGTGTGGACAGTTTTACCCCAGTTTCTTATTAGGGGACGTTTCTGACGCCAGCTTTTTAGGCAAACTTAATCAAAAGCTGCGGTGGTTTGAACAAGTATTATGTGATGGGATTTAAACAAATAAATTAAAATTGGGGAAGCAAAGAATTCCTAAAAGAAATACTTAGCTTCTGAATAGTAGGGGATATTGTAATGGTAATATATTTGCATAAATTATTATTCATATAAAATATTACATAAAAGATATCAGGCTACATTTGGTATGCAGGGCAGTCGTAATTATTATTGTAAATCAAATCAGTGCATAAAATAGCACAATAGTTAGTAAAAGGTAAACAAGAAACTGAGAGTCAAAATTAGGCACAGGAAAAGACCCAGCCAGACAGAGCGTCACCAACACAAGGTTAAGAGAGTGGGATTTGAGGTCAACACGAAAACAAGGGAAATGGGTTTGTACCGTTTTGTCAACAGACCACTTTAGATAATTACAGGCTTAGTAAAGTGAGTGACATATCTTGAGCTAGCAACCTTGAAAGTAGAGCACAGTTGACAGGTGATCCAGATTGCTGTAATTATTATAAGTGGAGGGGTAATTATTTGGCGGTAGACAAGACAGAAGAGGGAAAGTCTATTAACCGATGGAATGTAAACAGAAGTTATAAAAGTATGAAGGGGACTTAAGTGAAGTTTGTTGTTGTTAGCTGCATAGAGATCAACAGCTCGTGTGTTACGCTCTGCTCCTCCCGTTCCTTGGCTCGGAAAAGTACGCCAGTGTTTGTTGTGGTGCCGGGGTTCTCAACGGCCAGCCACATAGGCTACACCAACTCAGTTAAGTTGATAGTGTGTTATTGTTGTAATGCTGGAGTATTAGTACTATTATTAATTAGCGGGAAGTATAATCAAGGGCAGTTATTGTTACGATTCATATTTATTTAAGGACAATTATAAAGGATTAATAATTGGGGTTTTAGCAAATATGATTGAGTGTTGACTTCATCTCTCACGTATATCAATGCATATGCAATCTTGTTAATACGGTCTATCTAAATTAAAGTAACTGACCAGTTCTGAATGAAGATTGCTGACTATGCCTAGCTTGAATAAAACGGATAATTAATCAATTGGTGTCTTTGGTCTCGTGGTTTGATAGTGTTTGTTCACACAGTGTTTTTACATCCATCTTGACAATTTAAGTGGGTTTAGCTAAAATAAACCCATAAAAATTTCAATGAGATTCTTAAGCTCACCCAAAAGATCATTTGTTTTGTCAATTTTCGACACCTGTTCCCGAATTTTGCTAATATCTGTTTGCATTTGGCCAAAACTTCCACGACAGAGCTTACAAAACCATTGTATTGCTTCGTTTTTCGTAAGAGTTAAAAATGTAGCTTTGTCATACTTGAGACATCCTTTTGGGTGATACCACCTAGAGCAAATACTGCATTGGATCGAGTCCGACTCTTTGGCCCCAACCTTCTTTTTACAGACAAGAGAGTCCGAAAGTGACGACATATTTCACAGCAAATAGTTGCACAATATCCACAAAGAAAACACGTCACTGAGCCACCAAACTGGCTATCAGCAAATACGAAATTTCAAGTCGAGTAGCTCAGTACAACATGTTACTCAAACGGTCACCCATGACGGTGGTTCATTGAAGGATAGTGTTCAATCAAATTTTGTAACTTACAAGTAGCCCAGCCAGCCAGAAACGGCACACAACGCACGAAAAGAATGTCCCAAGCATGAACACAAAACGTCAAAAAGAAACAAACAACAAAACATAAATTAAACAAAAAAAAAAGAACGGGCGGAGCGACCGCTGCTTGCCTCCGACCAGAACCGGAACCGGAAAGCTTGTAGCCTTCAGTACCTTCCTAAACTACAATACAGCTAAACAAGCTCAGCAGCGTATTGATATGTCATACCAGGGTAGAAGAATGTATAGGTAGTGCCACTCTTTCTCTCACAACGGTAAACATTTTGGACCAAAGATGTACCTGCTTTCAACGATTAGCCGCCAGAGAGCGCTGTCATGAAGTAACGAGAAGCGCAAAGCATCATGGGGATCAAAACTATTTAGCGTCACTATAACAAATTGATCACGATAAGAATACAAAATCAATCGGCTTAAAATATATTGTAATTCAGATTAGAACATTAAAATAATTTTAAGAAAGATCAGGTCTGGCTGATCAAGTTTTATTTTTAAAAACCAACGTTCAATTTTAAAACGGTTTGTCGTTACGAGTGGAGCTAATATACGGTTTTGTGTTCGGAGAACGTTCGAGTAGCGTCCTCATCGGCCGTTCAGGCTGAAGCTTCTTCCGTGGTTTACGCTTAGTATAACGAACTGTATACAATTTGAATCGAACACAGAATAGGTTCTTCTATTTTGGATGTTGCCCATGCAGGAGTATTTCGTCTGTTTCCACAGGTATTGTCGCTATTATCATGGTTACCATGGCAACGATGCCGCCATGTTTTATTTCAAGTTTCGCCTCCTACCCGGACCAGACAAGTGCTGCCTTCTGGTGTCGTTGGTGGAAGCAGGTCTTTCTTTGCCCCTGTTTTCAGAAAAGCGTCACTACCTACTTAATCTACCCTGCGTCATACCTTCACTGCGACCAGACCTAGCTAATGGATTTGACCAGGATTGGCTAATAGATGTGACCAGGTGAGAGCAATGCCAAATTGCGAACCATCAAGCACGAACGTCGAATATGATGCGATTTTGACGGAATCGTTGGCCACGTCGTGTGCAAACATAGCAACGATTACGTCAAAATCGCGTCATATTCGACGTTCGTGTTTGACGAGCAACTCGCCCCTGGGTCCTGGGTCCTGGGTCCTGGGTCCTGGGTGTTTTGAAGAAACAGATTCGTCGCTGAAAATGTTGACGTCAATCAAGCAGCATCAAAACGGATATTAGCAGGGAATGTGCCAAACTGTCACCAACAGTGGTGCGTTTGGTTCGCTCTGTTTGGTCGTTTAGGAAGGTACCGTATGTTGTTGTTGTTTGTTTTGTTGTGTTGCGCGGCGGTTTTACGTGTTATATACCAAGAATGTGTATATAACCAAGAGTGAGATAGCCCCAAACCACCTATCTCACTCTTGATATAACCTATAAATTCTTGGTGTTATGTGTTCTTAGGATGGTAAGTTGTTATTGAAGGAGAATATAAGAATTTGTGAGAAGATACATTTATTTTATAATTTCAAGTGGCACTACCACCGATAGAAAATCCTACGTAATTATTGTGGCGCCATCTAGTGGCAGTGATATTGGCAACGTTTACCACCGTGCCATCAGGTGGCCATCATGTGGCTTCTGGCTGATGCTTTGGACACTCGGGCGATGCAATGGTAAGCAGGGGAAGAGGATGAAGATGTTACCTGTGGCATCTGTGGAGAGGGAGAGGAAACGATGGAGCATGTTCTGGTAGGTTGCTGGGGGCTGGAGGGGTAGGGAGAATTGGGGAGGGAGATAGGGGGAGGAAGCCACCAGGTGGCATCTGGGTTGGAGGGAAGAGATTCCGCTGAAGTTGGCACCAGATTCGCAGCACCAGATTCGCTTTATATGTACTATCTAGATGTTAGTAATTCCGCATCTATGGTGCAACCCAGTAATTGTGGTGGCTCCCAACAGATGGAGCCAAAGGTACACAAAAGCCGATAAGGAAAGACTTAAAACGCGAAAGCGACGAGCAAAAAAAAAAACGAATAATGCAAGCAACTTAAGACGTACCATCTAACTACATTAGATGCATCCAACACATAAATAGATTTAGCAAAACGTGCATACTTTTTTTGCTACTTTGGGGACTTTGGGTAGATTAAAAATCGCCTCCTTCGTTACGATATACGTACGTCATTCGAGAATAGTACCATTTAGCAGGCACGGACTGGGAACAGAATTTCTACCGTGAAACCACTCAGAGGGGCACTGTTACCATGGGGCCTTCAGGGTTAGTAGAGTTCCTACTTTTTCCTTATTTCCTACTTTTTTGTTTTAGTTCCTTATTTTCCTACTTTTTTCCTGTTTTGAGATGTATAGTTCCCTACTTTTTTTCAGCCATTTCTATTTTGTAAATTTAAGTATAAATTAATGAAATTTTTGAAATTAATGAAATTAATGAAATTCGATAAATAAGACACGAACTTCGTTGGCGTACTCGGTCCCCGACTTGTTTACAATGTAACGAGGCGTTCTGCGCGTGCGCATTGAAAAGCATCACTTCCGGTTCCGCGCCGTGCGCGACGGTTTCGTTTTTGCCACAGGGGCAGTGCTTCCACTTTCACGGAATTTTTTCCTTTTTAGGGGAAAAATGCCCTTCACAGGGGAAAAATATATTAAACAGGGAAAAAACGGGGAAATTCTGAGTGTTACTTGCAAGCTGTGATTTTCTCTAGTAAGCTACGTTCTTCTATCCATCCAGACCCACTTTCTTGAAACTTCTGTAAGTCGACAATCACGTAGCATGAACTGTACTGTACCCCGTACATGACAATTTATAATGTAACAACTCACTACTTTAATTTTTTTCTGAAAAATTTCACTAGAATTACACGTTTTAGGGAAGGACATTAAATCATGTTTTAAGCAAAAATGTTTTCTATTTTTTTTATATATTTCACCAACCATATCCTTCACTTCTAACACAAAAGGCAGGAGGACTAGTTCTAATAAGATAAGTAGTCGTTTGAATTTTATTTTCAATTTGCGTCAGTAGGTCACTGTGTTGTAGGTGGGGTTCCTGTGCCTCAACAGCCCAATTTTTTTTATATATATTAGGCAATATTAAACATTAGTGGTGTAATAAAAGAAATTAAAAAGGGAAATAAAAAAGGGAATTTTTTGGCACAGGGAAAAAAAGGGAAATTTTGTCTTTACTCAGGGAAATTCTGTAAGTGAGAAGTGGAAGCACTGCACAGAGGTCAGTCACGTTGTCCGCAAGCGCCAGCAAGCAAGACAACGTCGCTGGCGCTCGTGGACAACATGACTGGCCCCTGTGTTTTTTACAAGTCAACTGTCAAGGCATCAACGTTGCTAGATCCGTGCTCGAATCAAGGATATTGTCAGTTAAGTGCTTGCCTACTATTAGGTTTCAACTAATTAAATTTCGTACTCTGCTGTTTGTAATTTCGTTTTTCGATACAAGGAATGTGTATTAAAAAAATGTAAGTGTTCTGTATTGTGTCACCATGTGCGTTGTGCGTGCTGAGCCAGCTGTTAGTGATGATACACCGACGGAATGGTTTTATCGCACATTCATTTATATTCAGTTTGTAAAACGTCAACAACGAACAAATATTAGGAAGGTTAATGAGCTAGAATTGTGTTTAGCAATATTTCATTTCATTAGTCTAAGTGTAGTCTTAAAAAAGTATGTGCCACTGCCGTTCGATACGTTATTTTGGAGACATTGTTGGCCGTGGCCGCCGCCATTTTCCCGTTAAATCATTGCGGGTCAAAATGTATGTTGCCCTGAGCCCTACGACAAAAATTAATTCGTATTTTCACGAAATTGTGACCGATTTTATCATTCAAATTTTAAAATTCCATTTTAACCAGCTCGAAACGAGCTCTTATGGCTTAGGCCCTATGCTTCAACACTATCTCAAACGACTTAGGAGTTGGCCTAGGCTATTTAGCAATGTCTTTTACGCCCCCCTCCCCCTCCATGCTGATACTGTGAAAACAGAAGTACAGTTTTGCTGCATAGAAGCTTATATTTCACATCTCGGTAGAGATTATTACAATATTGCCGGCAGTTTGGGTATGTTTTTTCTTTGAGAATATATGAAAAATCTTTTAAATTGTTCAGAAAAAAAGTGTAGGCTACTAAAAAATTATTGAATTGTAAATATTGTACGACCTTCTCCGACTTGTCTGGAGGGAAACCTCTCCCCCCCCCCCCAAAAAAAAAAAGATATGGCCAAAAGCTATTTATTTTTATTGGAGCTTCGCATTCCATTGGGGTCTAGTCATTAACGAAATTTTTGTTAAATATGGATGTGGTACCTAAGAAGATTTGTTAATATTTTGTTACTTCCTAGCTAGGCTATATTTACGACTACTCTTGAAACGAGTAAGCTTTTACTGTTATTAGGCTCTGATTTAGACCAAAGAGTTCCTTATTTTTACCTACTTTTTAGTGAAAAATTCCTTATTTTTCCTTATTTATGACTTACGAAATTCCTTATTTCTTGCTTTTTTCCCCCTTT
>JAHWFP010064695.1:0-15137 GCA_023313725.1 Lithobius niger
GTAATCCTGATTCGAGGATATTTGAAAAAATAATGCCTTTCCTTTTCCTGCCCTTTTATTCCGTTGGTGTGCGGGGGGGCGCCCCCCCCCCCCCCCCACCTCTCATTTTGAAAGTCTGCGTTCGCCACAGTTAGAGTACGTAGGCCCATCGATTAGAAGGTTAACTATAAACATACCAACTTACCTCTTACAATAGTATGCGGGGCCCTGGCGGCAGTTGCGGCTACTAACAACTAAGACAATGTTTTGCTTTCGTGCTGCTTCTGAGGCAAAGCATTACCAGGGGTATTAGTATCGGCAACTACCGCTAGGGCCCGGCGTAGGCTTGGAAGAGGGAAGATGTGATATCTGGAACTTCTTCCAAAACACCAGCTATGTGCAAAAAAAAAAGTCTGCTGCTGCCCACAGTTTGGTACTGCCAAAACACAGCACACTCGATAGAGCTATAATACAGCAAACTACGGGCAAAACGAGAGTTAAAGAGCCCAACGAACTACTTTAATCCTTGCTTGTACACATTTATTACGTAGCAGATGTTCCTATATATGTAAACTTAGTTTTTTAACCTTTCGTTCAAAACATGTCTGTTCAACGGAAGTGACGCCATCTTGAACGCGACTGAGGGATTGTGGGAGCTAACTAATCCCAGCGGCTTGCCAAGGCTACCTATACGTAAAGGCTTACCGTTAGAAATTCGACACGTCGTCCAGTTAGCCACCGATTCAGCCACCAGTCGCGCTACTTACACCCCAAAAATGAACTGCTCTAACATGCGGACTAAACTGTGAAAGGTACGTGTGACACGCGATAGGCGGATTTTAAACTTAAAACACTGCATTGACAGCAAATTATTAAAATTTAACAACAATGGCTTCACGCTACTTACCTATTTTTTCACTCGACGACAAAACAAAGCCTCCGGAGGTTTAATTTCATGAATTCCAAGCAGAACAACAACCAAGGTACGTGTGTACTGTATAATACGCTACGGCGTTTTCAATTCTCATTAAAAATGTGTTAAACGATCCATTGACGTAGCAGTAAATCGTCCGAAGACTTCAAGAATAGTCACCATTACCGTAAAATAATGTTCGTTTAGCGCTGCAACACCGGTAAATCTAATAATGAGAAGATATCACGTTTTTTGTGCATCCCGCTAACACTAATCAATGCTACGATTGGGGTTTTTCGTTCTTCGTGCTTTCAGTTCAGCGCAACGCTTGGACGACGCGTCTAGCATGCTACGTGAAACCGAGCGTTAGGCTAAGCCTTTACGTATAGGTAACCACTACATGGGCTTGCAAAGGAGGTTGATTTTTACGGAATTGTGAGCATGCGGAAAGCATAGTTTATCGACTGACTCTGGATGGAGACATCAGCCGCGTTGAAAGGTGACGTCGTTTCCCTCATCAGACACTTTTGGAACGTTCTGTTGAGGTTTCTGTTCATTGAAGGCACCGAACTGTCTGCAGAAGCGTGTGTATGGTTCGTACACATGTTGGTCGTTTTGGAAGAACCTCCTAGTATAGTCAACTTTCTAATCTATATGGCAGGACTTTGAAAATCGCCGCTCTGCGCAACGCACGAGTTGCAGGGGTTTGTTAATCAACATCAAAACAAACTATTAATGTTATCGTTAGTTTTAATCCACCCAAAACCAAAACTGGTAGAAAAACCCGCCAAGTTTCCAAAAACGGTCGGCCTTTGAAAGGAGTGATATCATTCCACCAGGGAAAGACCGCCAAGGTTAATCTTATTAGCCAAGTTAATCGCACATACAAATAGTTCGGAAGTTAAATGAAAACTAGAAGATTGCTACTATAGCGGTAGCAATCTTCAAGTTTTCATTTAACGTCCAAAGTATTATTCGGTGCGATTAACTTGGCTAATAAGATTAACCTTAGCGGCCTTTTCCTGGTGGAATGATATCACTCCTTTCAAAGGCCGACCGTTTTTGGAAACTTGGCGGGTTTTTCTACCAGTTTTGGTTTTGGGTAGATATCACAACTTTCATAGGACTGTGAACGTACATAAGGTTACACCGTCTGCTTAAGTTGCTTCAATCCCATTTTTGCACACACTGGCTAACAATCACTGATTTCGTTCGCTTCGCTCACTCAATCAGCGCATCCCCTTCAGTTGTTTTGTTTATCCCTGCACCTTCCCCTTAATTTTTCAAGATTTCGTTCACATTTAGTTATGCAGAAACCTCCGAAGGTCGCTGTTACTAAAACACCAGAACGCGAAGCATTTTATTTTTGGGTTATTAACAAAAAACCCATTAGCTCGTGTATATGCTCGTATTGTTGCGTAACCATCATCTAATAGTACATCCCTTTATTCTTACGCAATCCACGGCAACGTTAATGTTTCTTTATTTTGTCCTTCGTTACAGTTCAGTTTTTAGTTCGTCCAGGCTTTTACAATAAATCTAAGGACCAGTCTTGATTGTTCAAGCCATTGTTGCGTAAAATCATTGGTTGCAACTTGGAAAAGAAACGAAATTCAAATTCGCCGGTGGTGAATTTCAAAACCCTCCCACGCATTTGTCCTGACCCCTACAACCCCCAAACCAACAAAAGGACCATCATCAGATCACCATGCATCCGTGTGCAAAAGTTCAGATACGTAGGCCTTCTCAATTTTGCGTTAGCCATGAGTAAAAAGTCTATGGGATTTAACATGGGAAAAATCTTATTATCTAGCTAGCCAGACAGTAACGTAAATACAACGTTATTGATGCATCTTTTTCTCTATGATTGGTGGGCACTCATCCTTTAAATTATTTTAGTTTTTCTTAATCTCTGACCCTTCCCTTACATTTTCCACAATTTGAGACATTTCTGTCGCATTGGGATTTATCGTCAACATGCCATAATATGCTTTCAGTTGCTTACAGTTAACAGACACATGTCTGCTAGTGAGCCGCCTTTTTATCATTAACGATCAATTTTTTAACAATCGGATGTCTACAATGGGATGATCTACTATTACTTGACGGCGGCACACTAGCGTGTCTCTAGATATGTTAGTTAGCTCCTTAAACCTACACCATGACGTACGGCTGTATGGAGAACGCAAAATTAATAGACGAAATACCAAGGTTGATAAAGATTCTCTGGGAAGCCGAGGGAAGCGAATGACGCACGACCAAGTTGTTGAGGGTTTGATCCTGTTATTAAATTGCAAAAGCCTATTATTAGAACGATTATGTTCAAGAAACGACGTGACCATACTTTTCCTATCTTCCATCAGCTAAATATTCTGCCAGTCCGCCATCTGTATGTGCACAGAACTTTAATCAATTTTCGTAAAAACAGTGCTCACTTCTCAACTCGTCAAGTCACTGATTACCACACAGGAACGAATCATGTTTATGCGTTGGTCAAAGGGGCCGCCAAGTTTCGAATGGTTCGGCCCTTCAAAAGAGTGATATCAACACACCAAAAACATTCGCCAAGTTAATCGCACCGCTTAATAGTTCGAAGGTTAAATGAAAACTAGAACATTGCTACTTTCGGTAGCAATGTTCAAGTTTTCATTTAACGTCCAAAGTATTATTCGGTGCGATTAAGTTGGAGAATGTTTTGGTGTGTTGATATCACTCCTTTGAAGGGCCGAACCATTTCAGATAATCTAGATAATTCTTTGCCCACAGAAATAAAAAGTTTGAGTGAGATGTCATAATATAAGAAACATTTGTTCAGGTGGCTATACTTGATCTAAACCCATCTACCTTAGAAACTTTCAATTTTGTGAGTTAACTTTTTTTTCTAAAATTTAAATGTTTTGTTTCACTTCGCTTTGCATTCTTCGTTTCTTTCGGCAAAGTAGTGTGCGATTGTTTTATTTGGAACAAGCAACGACAAAATAAAAAATAAAAAACGTTGGCCGTTTTGCAGCAGTTGCGACTATAGACTTATTTAAAAATAGTCTAAAAATGATGATGGGGCGTCGGACGAACGTCTAACTGGAAAATCGTATAATAGGATAATTGTCTAAAATCTTCCTAAATAAAAAATCTGGAAAAGCATCTAAACGGAACATCGTATAATGGATAATTGTATAATGGACAAACGTCTAACTGGATTAACGTCTAACTGCGGTTTCTGATATTATATGTATAGCCGCAGCGAGCGAAGTAGCGCGAGCGAGGCAGGGATATTAGACGATTTTCCATTATACGAATTTCCAGTAAGGCGCTTTTCCATTATACGAATTTCCAGTTAGATGATATTCCGTTATACTGTTTTCCGTTATACGTTCTTCCAATTATGCGATTTTCCAGTTAGACGATTATCACTCGCCCCAAATGATGTGAAAATTTGTGCACTTAAAATTAAACCAAGTCACTTGTATCAAGTCAAGGGTTGAATATGTTTAGGGAAAAGTTTGGAAACATGCTGGGTACAGAATTGTTACTTCAGCAATCGCACCTGTAGAGGGCTCCTGGGGTCCCACTTGTGTATTTTCTGATCACTTTAGGTGAAACGTACTTCATATATTTGGCCTTCCTAAGGAGATGGCGTTCCTACCTATCCGCTAACACGAATTTATAAGCCTCATTCCTGAAATATAGGCCTAATCACAGAAATGGAGGCCTAATTATTCAAATATATGCTTAATCACACAAATATAGGCCTAATTACTCGAAGTATAGGCTTAATCACACAAATATAGGCCTAATTACTCAAAGTATAGGCTTAATTATATAAATACAGGCCTAATTACTCAAGTATGGAGCTAATCTTACAACTAAAGACCTCTTACTCAAATATAGGCCTAATTACTAGCTTAAGCTTTAGCCTTACAAAGAGTATTAGAATCAGAAAGAAACCTTCGATTACAGCAGAGGCCCGAGAAGGTCCCGTGCTGCTGAGTAATCCACTGGCCTGGTCGGTAATCCTAGACAAATTTTGTTTATACCGTTTGTATGGATTGTTTTTCTGGGTTTTAAGCATATTGTATTGCTGTCAACTGTCTAGGCATGCACGGACAATTCATTAATGATTAAAATTAAATCATTAAAAGAGCCTAAGCCAGGACAGACCATTAGGGCCCCCGCGCACACAGCGACCAGGTCGCTGCGGCCAACGAGGAGGTGTATGTAGCAACGCTCACTTGGCCGCAGTGGTCAGCCTGTCGCCGCGGCCACTGGGATACCGGGCGGCGTGCAGGCGGCCACAGGGCGACCATACTTACTCCGGGTTCATTTTTCATCACGTGATCGAGAATTTTCAATGAAAAACGGACGTGGCCGCGCGGCCCGTCGCCGTGTTTTTTGGCAGCGACGTCCACTGGCCGTGCGTCCTGGTCGCTCAGTGCGAGGGCGGCCTTAGCACTTACTGGGCCAAAACAAGATGGCCTCGGTCTGTAATTGCAGGTGCTCAGTGAAAAGCAGTAGAAAAATGCGTTCTTATACATCCTGGTGGTGGCTGCTGGGAGCGGAGGAGTAAGGGGGGGGGGGGGGGTTGAAATCACCTGTTGTGCGGAGAAATACCAAGTGTCTGAATAATTGGAACAGCTGAATTGTTTCAAAGTGGACAGCAACAATTATTGCATGTGCGCGCGCGTTCGCATCTTTGCAAACGAAAAAAAAAATGACTTCCAGCCCCAAGGAAATATGTTTGGTGTAAATTACTGCATTCATAAAAAAGGTAGACGGTTTACAAAAAAAACGTCAAGTGTGCCGTAATAAAAAGGCTTATATGATTGAAGTTTCACTTTACTTGTTAAAATGTACACGGATAAAAATTGATGATTTTTAATTGAAATAAGTAAATGTACAATTGAGAAAATTGCATCTGTTTAAGTGCTGTTGTGCTTTACGAATCATATAATTACGTAAAAAAGTAAAGCACAACAGCACTTAAACAGATGCAATTTACTAAATTGTACATTTGCTTATTTCAATTAAAAATCAACAATTTTTATCCGTGTACATTTCAACAAGTAAAGTGAAACTTCAATCATATAACCTTTTTTTTTTACGGCAATGTTGCGTTTTTGTTTGTAATTATTTTATGTTTCTGTTAGATAGAATGTGGTTATGAACCAGACGTAGTTGTGACATAACTAATGATAAGTTAATTCAGGATGGTAGTTGTTTTTGTGTGACGAGGATAGTTGAGCGAGCCAGGTTCGAAGTGTGCCCTGTTTTTAGCTGGTTGGGAGATGCGCCTGTAAATGCAGGCACGGTACTGTATTAATGAATTTGTGGCAACGTTTCATTTAAATTTAGATTTATGGGCCACGATTCGATCCTGAAATTTTTTTAATGTCTGCCGCACGTAGGAGGCTGTAGTTGGTTGGATGGGAGCTTGGATTTTGTAAACAACATTTGTCGTGGAAAGTTATTTACCTTTTTTTATCGAGTGCATTTTCTGGTGCGAGTTGTTTGAGATTTGGGTGACTTCCGGGTGCTGGTGATAGGTCGGAAGTTATTTTTGGCCAATATTTCACGAAGGTGTTCAGTATTATGTTGAAAGTATGGAATGAGAAATAGTTAACTTGTTTTTGTTGTTTTCTTTCCTGTTATTGTTAAAGTCTGAATTAATTAACTTGGTGAAGAGGTGAAACGGATACCGTTTGCCATATATTCACTTCCTTACTAAGTTAATTAATTCAGCCTTTTTAATTCGACAAAGATTTGAGCTTCTTGAATAATAATAATCACAATAACAGAACATTTGATTGCAAAGCAAAACAGGTTAGGCAAGAATCACCGGTATCACTTACTGCCAGCCTAATTTACATAAAAATCCCAATAAAATGTCACCAACAGTGCAGGAAAAGGAAAACAAAGTTAGGCATTAGTAAGTTGGTATATATAAAAAAAGGTGTTAAATCCTTTAATTTTAACAAATGTTTGAAGATACTAATAGACCCCCGCAGGGACAGTAACGTTTTTAAGGAGTTCCATGCAGGAACCACCCTTACAGCGAAGAAATGTCGCCTATAGTTTAACCTAGATGGTTGAGTAACTAGTTTAAGATTGTGGCACCGTGTCCTTTGGTCAGGAGAAAAAAAAAAGGTGGTCAACTTCAACACCAAGAAGGCAATGAACAGCCTTGAATACCATGACGAGGTCAGCTTTTAACCGTCGAAGTTTGACGAAATCTATTTTTAAAGTTCTTAATCGTTGGGAATAATTTACGTTTCGTATACCCGGAAAACTTTCGGTGAAACGCCTCTATACTGAGTCAGTGAGATCAATATCCTTGAGGAGATAGGGAGACCACACCAAGCTTGCATATTTCAGCATAACCCGACTGAAGCGAACAACGCATATCTAAGCACATTTTTTTTTTGCCAATTCTGTTTTTATTTCCGTTTTTTTCTAACTGAAGCCCTTTTTTTGACTTAACGAAAATGACGGTGACATGACAGATTTTCTGCCATGGCAGTACTCCACAGCAAACCTGGGTCAGAGGGGATTGGTGGTCGCGTAAAGCGTGTTTGTTAACAGACGTGTGAAATCCGTCTTTGGGAGGACCTACAACCTAAAATTGTCAATAAAAGCTCGGCAAACGGGCACGACTGTGGGTGGCAAACCAATTTTGTTGTTTTAAGTGTGTCTAACGCTTGGCATAGGCTACGGCCGTTCAGCAATAAGCGTTGAGTTGTTTTCATGTTTAAAACTCATGGTGTGCGAACGAGGAATACGAAGTGTAGTTACTGTAGGCTATACGGCCAGCTCTCTATAGCCCATGAATGAATCCATTACGTTTTTGAATAAGCTGTCAATAAAGCCACCAGAGAACAGGAGAAGCCTAATGGCTAGCACAGCTGCCTTATAATCCAGTGGTCCTTGGTTCGAGTCTGACTTCAGCCACCCCTGCCATTTTCTGGAAGAGAAGGACCCTGAAATGCTATGTGCTCATGTCGGGTGTAGGATGTAAAATATACTGGGAGTTTCCATTCGCCTCGTTCGAACGAGATCGCCCGTAAAAAATTCAAACACTTTTAAGGAATTATCCAAAACCAACATAATTTTTCCAGAACTTTTCCAGGACCAAACACAATTTTATGATCTTTTTTTAACCTTTTTTTTTTACCTTTTGTTTCAAATTCAGGGCCTGATTTTATTGGGTTATAGCAACAACACCTCACCAAACACAAAAATGTTCATGTTTTAATCGTGCCCGGAAAAAAAAAAACCTGTAGGAAAAACATTGGGTTTTTTTTTGTTGCTGTTGCTTTTTTTTTGCATGTTGTTGTTATAGGTTAGGTTAGATCAGTTGCCTTGGCTAGAATTTCACAAGGTACGGGAAGGAACTCATAAGAAAAACCATTTTTCTTTGTGGTTTTTTTCCTGCAGTTTTTTCTTCTGTTCTTTTACGCGGCTTTTTTCCCATCGGCTTTTAACCAGCAACTTTTTTTCCCCTAAATTCGTTTTAATAACCTAGTAAATAACTTTAAAAACCTCCGGCGCAACAAAGTTTAAAAGATAAACTCAACAGCATTTACGACAATTTGCAAGTTTATTTAAAACAAAGTGCAACTTTGTCTTTATCTTGCTCAAAACCGGGGTATTATTTTAAATTGCAACAAAAAAATTAAACTCAATAAATTTCAGGGACGCAGTTAACAATTTCAAGGCCTGGAACTTTTTTCTTAATAAATTTAAGCACTTTCAAGGACTTCAAGCACCTTGGGTCAACCCTACATTTGAAATTTTGGAATTACCTAGCAAAATTGTCCATCCTGGCTTTGGCTGGGAGTGCGTTACACCTCCAAAGTAAGCCACCTTTATGCACATACGTTTCAGCCGAATGGCGTGACCGGGATTCGAACCAATCACGCTCCAGATTATTATGACTTAAATAACAGTTCGGTAACAGTACTGTCCAAATCTCCAATTAGTCTATCAAAACTAGAGAATGTTGGAGACAATTTGGTGCCTCCAAACTCGATATAGCATTCTAGATGTCTGACTAGCTACTTCTCCATTGCTTGTACACATTTTGTTTCTATTCGTAAATCTGTTTTTTTTTTTTATCCGTCGTTCTAAATGTAGGTGAGTCATTCAGTTACCAACGCTATCTTTGACATATTTGCCATGAAAAATACTAGAACGGATTAATATTGAGCAACTTTTGTAAGCAACTTTTGTGTTACTGCGTACTTCTGAAATGTAATAATTCTTGAATATGAAAGCTTCGTACTTCGCTTTTTATTTTTGGTTGTTGGATGTATTTGATCTGTGTTTAATCATCATTAATAAAATTACGAAAGGAGATTTATTCGTGTTGTTAGCGTTTATACCGTATTTGTGACAGATGCAAATCAAAAATGAAAAGGAGAGCAGAGATATCCCAGCACCCAAACCGAAAACCATTGTTGCGATCCTACATTGTTCCGCTGTTCCAGAGTGCGGAGAAGAAGAATGCGGCTGAGAAAGGATTTACGGTTCCAACCTTACGTAATTTTAAGGCCGCCCGCGCACTGAGCGACTTGGCCGCGCGGCCAGGATGCTACAGCCAATGAAAATGATTAGTGCGTGGTTTAACATAAACGGTAAGCATTCTCACTGGCTGCAGCGACCTGGCCGCGCGGCCAAGTCGCTCAGTGCGCGGGCGGCCTTAGGCTAAGTTAAGAAATATTGGTTTGGACACATATCTAACATGGGCTTAATCCTGTTTAAAGCTACATTTTCTTCCTTTGTACTCCTCTTATTCTGGGCCTCCTGGATTGAAATTGTGTGGTTTATTTCTTTTATTTATTTTTTATTCTATTTGTTAGGCTGAGTATTAGGGCTGACTTGTTGTACCTCCATTCATTTTGTCCTTAGTGGCAACAAATCTGTTACGTCATCTTTCAACGTGACTGATGGGCTCTCACGAGTTAAGCGAGAAGCTCTTATCTTGTGGTTGCTAAGAAACACGGTGTAAATCAACCACCTCTTCGGATAGGCTGATGTACCACAATCGTGACTTCACATGCGTGACTTCAGGTGAAGAGCCAAACTGTCTGCAGACGTTTTTGTATTTTGATGGATGGGTTAGCTTAGTGGTACTGGAAGGTTGAGTTAGTTAACTTTAAGCTAGGAACTGCCCTTAATTGGTATCGGTGTCGGGCTCGAAATCGGTAATAAAAATACAAGCTGGTACCGATAATATACGTGTTGGTCTACAGCACAACGCTACGTGTAGCGTACGAAACTTAAAATTTCTACAACTTTACAACCAGAACTGGCAAAAACGTGCGGTCTGCGGCATTTTAAAGAAAATATCGAGTCTTAACTTTTCTGTATTAGTGTATAAATTAGAATTGTTGGCTAATTTTTTTGAATTAGTAATTTGACCTGTACCGAGGTTTTGTATACGTTCATGATCGTATGAATTCTGATATCCACCCAAAACCAGAACTGGTATAAAAGAAGCCGCCAAGTTTCCAAAACGGGTCGGCCTTCGATGGTAGTGACATCATTCAACCAGGGAAAGGCCACCAAGGTTAATCCTATTAGCCAAATTAATCCGCGCCGACTAATACTTTGTACGTTAATTAAAAACATGATGATTGCTACTGCACAACAGTAGCAATGTTCTAGTTTTTTTTTCACTTTGGAACTATTACTCGATCGATTAAATTGGCTAATAGGATTAACCTTGGCAGCGTTTTCCTGGTTGAGTGATATCACTACCTTCGAAGGCCAACCCGTTTTGAAAACTAGGCGGCTTGTTTATACCAGTTTTGGTTTTGGGTGGATACGAGTTTACATCACGTATAACTGAGACCGTAGAGTTTACGACCAGCTCTCAATAAACGAATGTAAGGCTTCAGAACGTATAATGCCTTAAAGTACGAAATTTTTTTTGTAAGGCAGCCTTACATCCTGTTGTGTATGCTTTAGTTTTTTTTGCATTAATATTCCTTTTTTTTAATGGTTTAACGTGGTACAAACGGAAGCAAGCGCCTTTATGTGCAATGTACAGTTCATCCACTATACCACGCGCCATGGCTGTTTGCTGTGACGTCCATCCATATCACGTGACTGGGCTAGTCCAATCAGACGGCCAAACAGCCGTTGTTCTCGTTCGTCATTGGCTAACTCATGGTGACGTCACGGCAAACCGCCATTGCGCGTGGTTTAGAAGTAGCTGATAGTGAAATAAGTAATAATTATTTGATTGCGGGCACAGTGTTAGCGAAATCTCACCGAATAGCCCAGTGCTGTCGTCACAGCATCAAAGATGTCCTTGTCGCACAATTTCCCGATCTTCTCTCAGTGTGATTCTTTCCCTCTGCCATTTATTTGAGCAATAAATCTTGGGATCATCTACGTAAACATAATTAACAAATGGTGGATTTTGACGTCACAAAGAACGCCCCTCCCCTCCCCCCCCTCCCCACCGCCACGCACCCCTACACTAAACAAGGCAACAAGTCACTCAACTGATTAATGCAGTAAAACTGTACTGCTTAAAAATTGCATTACCGTATGCGCAACTCTCAGAAAGGGAAACTAGACAATGTCATTGCTTCCAGGTTAATGTGTTACTGTGTTACCAAACAACATCGTGCTCCATGCCGCTTTACATTGTGTTAGCTTCAAAGACACACTGCATCAAAACAATCGGAGTATTTTCTCTGCTCTTCATTCTCTACACTCAGTGAATCACTGTTTATTATCACGTGCCCTAATTTAATTATTTTTTTTTTTAAATTCGTCATACGTTACTCAGAGACACTAAACTTATTGGCTGTGTGAAAAACGTAGAAGAAAAAAACGTTGCATATAAAAGGACCTGTAAACAATGCAGAGCGACTATATATATATTTAGAACTAGTCACACCACCGATTGGTTGGAGGAACAATCTACATAAACATGTTAAGTAGAGACTTGTAAAAAAAACCCACGAGAGCATAAAAAATAGGCCTAACCACACAGATGTAGCCTAATCAGACAAATACAGGCCTAATTAAACAAATATAGGCCTACTGTGTGCGCGGTTTATCTTGAGTCCTGCAGATATTTTACGAGCGGCTACGTTTTCCTGGAGGGGGTGACTTTAGTCGACGGCCGCCATTGTTTTTTGTAACCATCTCGGATATCAACAAGGCACTCTGCTACCAAAAACATACAATTGATTATCTGTGTCGTTCTGAGGCGAACTCAAGGTAGGCCGCGGACACTATAATCACATAAATATAGGCCTAATCACACAAATATAAGCTTAAAGGCGCCGGTTTTCCATTTCGATAGCGTTGCCCATATTCTAACCAGCATCCACGTTCCAGATTCTCTGTCATCTAATAGACAGATGTTGGTCATGTGATCTCGTTTTAGTTAAGAAAATCGCAGTGCTGCTGCGAATATAGTGTTGTTCCATTTTTAATTTACCGCTATTTTTTTTTATATTGCTCGAAGATTCTACGGTGCCTTATGTAGGAGTTGAAAAGGTGCCTTTAATTCCATGTGGCGCCATCCAGAAGAGTAGCAACGTGTACATGTAATCTGTCGTACTCCTTATAATGTGTAGGAAAAATCGTCCCGATCGTAAATACCCTCCATCAATCATCCAAACCTTGGGAAAAAAAACCTACTTTTCCCCTCCCATACACAATGCTGCACCTCATCCTTGACGCCTTGGATAAACACCAGCGGACAATTAATTCTGCTAGCCCGTTTTATTTCTCTTTTAAATCAAGCCACCGAGTCCTCACTAACGTCTAGCTTTCTTTTACTGACATCTTCGAGTGGGTCACGCTATGTTTTCACAATCGAAAATTTCGCCGACTAGCTATAGCTACAGCTAGCATGGCCCAAAAAGTAGGTTGCATGGGCGCATGCTCACAGGTCACGTGAGGGCCGAAGTGGAGACTGGACGGGGTGCAGTTCGAGACCGGCGTTCACTGTCAAGTTCAGAGAGCTCTTGTATGTAGGTGAACGCGGAGGGGAGGAAATACTATAGGAGATTATTGTGCAGAGAGAAAGAAACAAGAACACATAGACAAGGATAAGGTCAGTTTTTACGATGTTTTGTAATTCGTGTTTTATCTTAAAGGAAATTAAGGGATTTAAAAAAGCTTAAAACTTGTAATAAGGTCGAACCAGGCGTATTGTTTGCCTCGCTCACTCCAGTGGCGTTGATCTACGCTTCATTTAGTTTGGTTGATTTCTTTCTTATTAGTTTGCCTGATCGAATTTTGACTCCATGAGCAGTTTTCAGAGCATTTCTTTCACGTATTTGAGGATCAAAAAATCAAGGTAAAGCAATGAAAATCGGCTTATTCCGAAGCTTATTATTTGGCAAAACTCTTACGTTTGTAGGCGCCCTAGTTCAAGAGGAGTAAAGGTACACACACGTACGTACATCGTACGTTTTTAATGAATGATATCACGTGAAATTGTTCTGGAATGGGAGGGGGTAGAAATATGTAAATTTGGAATTTCCGAAAGAATTTTATTTGCACCTAATATCAGAGTTCTGACGGTATGCGGACACCCCCCCCGCCCCCCCCGATGACGCTTTGGAGAATTTTTGTGTTTGTCGGTGGTGGGATTCGACCATGCGACCATTTGGTGTGGAGACGGCCATTTGACTTTACTTTCTCTTCTTCTTCGGGGGGATCATAATTTTCGGACACGGAGTATTAAAGTTTTACAGCTGTGAAATATCGTGAAATGCTAAGCAATTTTTTTTCCCACTGCTCTGAAATAAAATTAGAGTGGTTTTCTGAAAATCTGGAAACGTTGTGGAACCCCCAAAATGTCTGGGTAGTCATGTGACACTTGGATAATTTGATTCGGAAACTTATTTTTAAAATGCTTATATTAGTGTAAGAACTTAACGAGTGTGACGATTACGAAACAGTAGTTACTGGCTACGGCATCGAAGGAGGTCAGTTCTTTTTTAATGACATTTGGAATTTTTCTCTTTTTTTTTATCTTGCCAATGAGTAGTTTGGAGAATTTATTTTTTTAAACTATAAACCCGTAAAAATTACGGATTTTTTTCCAAATAAGAAAAAGTAAATCACTTTTTTTTAATGCAAAGCTTGAAACGTGACGTATACGCCAGACTTTAAAATGCCTAACGGATACCTGGGTAAGCTAACTAAAGAAGAAAAAAATGCGTTAGCTAAGTTAATTAATACGTGAATCTGCTAATTTTTGACTAACCACTTTGGCAATAACTTTTCAAACAAGGATGAGTTACAAACCCAATATCCTACGCTGATTGATACATTTCAACCGTAGAATGAAAAACAGAACGTTGCTTTTCATTATACCTTCAAATTTATACTCGGTGTGTGATAATCACAGGTTAAACAGGACGAAAAGCCGCCGGCTCAACAAGAGTCAAATAAATACAGATGCAAATCCATTTACGTTGGCTTTTTGGACTTGTATGTTAGACTGTCTGAGCAGGGAATCAAACCTACGACCTTTCAAAACAAAGGCCAAGGTCCTACCGCTAAGCCGTACTGACATGGCCTATGAACTGTCTATGGACTGCACGTGTTAAATGCAGCCTATGGACGTTTCCTTTTAAGGCCGTGTCAGTATGGCTAAAAACCTTGACCTTTGGTTTCAAAGGTGGTAGGTCCGATTCCCTGCTCAGGCAGTCTGATATTTAAGTTCAAAAGTCAATGTAAATAGGTTTGAATCTGTATTTATATGATACAAACTGGTTGTCTGACCGCAAGTCTTCAAACAGCAATAACCAGGAATAATTCAGTATCTCCATCGACCCCATTTTGATCTCTGGTGTGATGAGCAACCCGGTGCAGTAGAAAAGTTTTATTTTTCGGAATTCTTAATAGCTTGGGTGTGAAAATTGCATGCCAGAATTGCAATGAATTTTATTTTTGTTAAAAAAAAAGTGGGTAAATTGACATTAAAAATTCCATTTTAGCGTACTTTGGCCCACTATTGTACAATACACATTGTCGAACAAAAAATAAATTTCTTGCAATTATGGTTACCTTCCATCTTCTCTGATGAGATAATGTTAAAATTAAATTTTAAATCAGCCTCAAATAATATTAATTTTTATTTTTGAGCGATTTCGCCTATAATTTTAAAAAAAATGGCTTAACTTATGTCCCTTGTGGCTCCTCAAGATGTCACCTCGGAGTTAAAAAATTTTTTGTGTGTGATACTCATGCTAAAAGGCAAATTTTTCCA
>JAHWFP010064697.1:0-15820 GCA_023313725.1 Lithobius niger
TTTTTTTTTTAATTGTAAATACATTTTCTCAGGAATAGAGCCGTAACAGGTCCCCTAGTCAGTAAATAAAATCAAGCATGTCGACGCCAAATTGTTGTTTCATTGTTGTTGTATTGTTGTTGTTGCATGGAGGCGGCAAGCGAAAGCATGTGTCTTTTTTATCTGAAGCAAAAGTTTTCCAGACTACAACGAGTAACTGTATAAAATACTTGCATGCGACAAAAACGGCTGCAAATCTGTTGGACAATCAGGCATTACGTCCCTATAATGTAGGGCAACGGTTTTGGTTCGTCGGACGACTCTTTCTAAGAAAAAATGGCTACCAAAGATCGTTGATAATGTGTTGGCTAGCTAACTAGCTAGTTACTAGTAGCCCGGAAGTCATGTTAATTTCCATAGGCTTTAAGAAGCCGATTGTGAACGACTCAGAAGACCTTTTGAAATGAAAGTTGCTGTGAGCATTGGGCGACATTAATTCTACATATTAATTCTACCTTTGGTGGTTTGGGAATGGAGGGTCCTTGGGTTATTGAGCTAACTGACACGTTCGGGGACTATGGATTGTTTTAAAGTATTGTTCGTAACCCTAAAAGTATTGTTCGGTATTGTTAAAAGCATTGTGTCGGTCGCGTACCTTGTGTATTTGCAGGTGCATGTTAAGCGCTGGTCGGTTTACCGGAAATGACGTACTCCAATGCCACATATCGGCGTAGCGTAACCCGCCATACTAACTAGTGAGTTAAATTGTTATTGCTAAAGAAAATTTACCATACCAATAAAAAAAAGTCAACAAACAACCAACATAAGTATTACTTATCTGAAATGTGTAGAATTATTACTTGGCTCCTTTTTGCGAGTAATTAGTTATTTTTAGTTTGCATTAAAGGAAATTATTCGACTAGAAATTAAAAAAAATTATAAAACCAACAATCATAAAATCACTTACCACAACAACTGATACCTAATTTAATACACGTTTATGTTTATTTCATTTGCTGAAACCGTATTCGTTCGGGCCTTGTCAGCTGATACCTAACAAGAATTATTGCTGAAAATAACCAAGTGTAAAGCTTCAATAAAACCTGGCAACCGAAAACGTAAAGAAACCACCAAATGACCTGCTGTCACGGCATATATCTGGCTTGCGGAACTCCTTCATACTAAAGATACGTTACATTGTTATTGGACAATAACAAAATCCGTCGCACCCATCAACAAATAACATTAGAAAATAAATGCCAACTCGTTTGATGCTTAATGTAAGGTTAAACTTATCCGAAGTCAAAACAGCAAAGGAACACAAATAAACTTTCCTGTAAGGTTTCATATACTGCAGTGTTGTTGTCCTGTTTAGTCTACGTGAAACCTTACTGCTGTAGTTAAATGTTTTTGCCATTTTACCTGAAATGTGCAATTTCTGTAGAACTAGCTGTACCCCCGACGTAACATACGCCGGTCTAGCCGGTTCCCACACACCTGATAGAAATACTGTAGTGGGCAGTATGGAATGAAAAGGTCGCCTACTGCCCCCAGCCTCCGAACTCCGAACTCCCCTGGGGCCTACCCTCCACATTCTCCCATTGTATGGTCCGATTTCCCGCATGCCCTCCCCCGGTAACCCTTTCCCGTCCCACAACCCCTGGCCCCCCACCCCGGAATCCCCTATTGTTGGGTGTGAATATCCCCATCCATACTCCCCCCCCCTCCCTTGATTTGTTTTGTTATGGAAGTAAATGGTTTTTTTTCAATGGAGGACGCTCAATTGCCAGTTTCTCCGTTCTGATACCAAGCGCAATAAACCCAACATCGATCGTGCATGCAGTGATTGTTACTCAACCAACTTTGAAACTTTTCAATTAGGATCTTAGAGCTAGCATTATTAAAGCAATATACCGTTTGTTACTTATTGTTACAGACAAATTGTTACAGACATTGTCGGTCCCTCGCCCTCTTTCATTATAGTGCCCAACCTAAGCGTTGATAGTTTCCAACCAACCCTGGCTATTCTTAAATAATTGGTCCCCGGCGTAACATACGCCGGTCTAGCTGATTCCCGCTGCTTCAACTCGGCTCTAATAGTCAGCATTATTGAAGCAATAGTGTTTGTTTCTAATTGTTAGAGCGCATATCCGTTCTCATTGTCGGCCGCTCGCCCTTTTTCTTTGCTGCTGTGGGAAGAATGAACCCGCTCGCGCTCTTGCTTTGATCCCTAACAATCCTTTTTAGCTCTGCTCCTGAGAAGTCTACTCCTAAGCGAAATAAATATATCTAGACACACGCTAATGTGTTGCGCCAAGTTAGGCAACAATCATCACATCAGTTCAATTGTCGAGGTTGTAAACCATTGTAACACGGCGCCATAGCGTCAGTGTCTTATATCTTGAAGCATAGTTGGGCACATTTCAGGTACTTGGGGAAAAATAATAATGCGGTACAAAAGCTTAAATTGTGTTGAAATCAAGAGCAATGACCCACCTGACAAAAATTAACTCGTGTTGGAATGCCAGCTAAGCTGCTTTCAATGGAAAATCTGACCCTCAATAAGGTTGAAAATGTGTAACTAGCTAGCTAGTTAGCTACTAGCTAATTCTAGTCCTCTCATCCCCATGTTAATTTCCATAGGGTGATTATTCATCGATACCGGGATAACGGGAAGGCTTCCAGCTAAGAAATTGGACTAATGGCTGCAGTACGATACAAACTGCGTACCTTTTGTGGTTTGGAGCCTAGGGGTGTAACGAGGATGGCGTGGGATGGCGCGTAAGTACGAAAATATTGTTATAACCATTGTTAGTATTGTCGGCATCGTCTCTCATTGGACAGCCAAAGTTCGGACAATGACAACGTGTATACTGACGTGCGTGCCTAGACACACACTAGTGTGGCACGATAAATCTAAACAACGTTGCCAAAGAAATTGTATTCACGTCCAGTTCACGAAACATAAACCCAACTCTACAAACAAAGCAAAATAAACAAAGCCAAAAACTGGTGAAGAGGCCACCAAGTTGTGAGTGGTTCGGCCCTTCAAAGGAGTGATATCAACACACCAAAACTATCGAAATAAAACAAATTACAACAAAATTAAACCCAAACCATAAACCTATAAAGAGGTGATCAAGTTGAGAATGGTTCGGCCTATAGGCAAAAGGTAGTAGCAAATTGTTGAAAACCAATTTCTTATTGACGTGGCACTTTATTACACATCTGCACGGTATAGTGGAGTTGAGTCTAATAGGCCTACACAATTAAAAAAAAAAGGACTGATATCAGATCAAAAACCAAAACTGGTAAAAGGGGCCGCCAAGTTCCGAATGGTTCGGCCCTTCAAAGGAGTGATATCAACACACGAAAACATTCGCCAACTTAATCGCACCGAATAATACTTTGGACGTTAAATGAAAACTTGAACATTGCTACCCAAAGTAGCAATGTTCTAGTTTTCATTTAACCTTCGAACTATTAAGCGGTGCGATTAACTTGGCGAATGTTTTGGTGTGTTGATATCATTCCTTTGAAGGGTCGAACCATTCGGAACTTGGCGGTCCCTTTTACCAGTTTTGGTTTTTGATATGATAGATTAATACTTGGCTCCTTTCTGCGAGTAATTAGTTATACCTAGTTTGCTTTTAAAGAAAGTATTTGACTTACAAAATCCAAACTCCACGAAATCATAAAATTCAATCAGTTACCAAAAGAACTGATATCTAAACCAAAAACAATAAATTGTAACAAAAAAATCCGCCAATTTTCAGCCATTGAATGTCTGTGAATATTTATTGTTTGTGGTTTAGATTCATGATTATCACGTTAACCATTTATTGAATTACTGATGTCAGTAGTTCTGAAAGAGGAATGGGTACGTTTTCAGTGTGATAAGCATAAAAAAGGGGGGGGGGGGGGAAGAGACCCACTCGAAATTTTTTTGTGGAGTTTTTGGGGTACGTTTTTGCGAAAAGCCTTGTTTTGAGTTTTTTTACTTCATGATTTTGTCTACCAAAAGGGCAAGAAGGCAAAGAAGCAGGGCAAAAAGATCCAAATGGGGAGGGGGGATTGGAAGGGGGGGGGGGGGGTGTAGGACCGCCCTTGGACCAGAGAGGGTGGGTTAAGCAGGATTCTAAGTGGTGACAGTGTTGTTGAGGTAGTAGATTTTTGCGAATTAAGCCTGAAGGCGTGTCTTATAAAACACTGTTGAGTTTGCCGATAGTAAACATTTACCTTCCCCTGAACCCTTTTATGACTGTGTGCTTTACTGGCGTAAAGTCTTCTGTGAAAATCAGATTCATTTCCTTGCCCTGTCCACAACCCAACCAAGAACCGTGCACGGGTACGAATAGACTTGAATTAAATACTCCAGTGGCGCACCCACACATTTTATTTGGGAATGGTATACAAATTTAAAATTATGAATGAGAGAGGGGAGGAGTGGTTCTATAAATCCTCGCAGTTCTGGACAAATAACTCCTTTTAAGCAAATTTGTGTGCCTTTGATACGTAAAAAAAAACAGTTGATCAGATAGTATTGGTTGCAGTAAATGCATTACTTATACTTTCATAAATTTTGTTCTTTGCCCCACCCCACCCCCCTTGGGAGCGCCATGGTGTTGCTAGAATTGTAACAGCTACACGTTCGGACGTGTAGCTGTTACAGTTTAAGCTTGTAGTTCGATTTTCACAGGCTTGCTGTGGGTATAGCAAGAACGACATGAAGTAGGAGCCTCCAACACAATTATTCTCTTTATTCGACCGTTCGCAGTGAGTTTTGACCCCGTGCTGCCAGTTATCGAACTAGTGTCCGTTTTTACTTTTGCGGAAAACTTACGTTAACAATTATGCTGTGTAGATTTGTACCCGATCAGTATGCTTGAAAAATTTCCCTTGTGCTGCGCATAGCCCAAGAATGTGTCATTTGGCAAGAAACAAGTGTTTAAACGAACTTAAAACGAGGATGGCATCTAGTTTTCCGGGCCAAGGCCGTCTGGAGAAGAAATTGCGTGTCTTGCTTGCCGACTCACGCCACTTCTCGCACTTAACAAGAAGTTAAAGCCCCTTAAAACTGCTCTGGTAAAATAAGATTTTGGCGATGTTAAATTGGCTGCTCTGGAGCCATGAGCTGAAACTAGCTCCTTCTCTCCCAGACGGCCTTGTGCAAATGATGGAATACAGAGCGAGAGTTACAATTTGGGTACTGCCACATCATGGCATTTATGTGCTACTGATATTTAGATATTGGATTTTAGATCTTGCTCGGCGTCTTTGCATCAAACTCCAAACGTTTATCTTTGCATTCATTTCATGACATCGGAATTACCAATGACTTGCCATCTGGAAATTATAAGTTTGTATAAAATTGTAAATTATTACTGATAATTCTGTTGTAGAATGGCATATTTCTGTTGTAGAAAAAAAACAGTACGTGCTGAATGTTTGTAGTCCACCGGCACCTTACTGCTCCGTAAAAATGTGAACGGTCAACGGTATTTTACATTTACAGTCAAATGGCTTCGATTATTTCAAACGCATGCTATAGTCTTATGGGTAAACAAAAAAAAAACAAATTGCCCTTTGTGAGGATAACACCATCTCCGGTGTACTTCATGTTCACACCCATGATAAACTTATACGACCACCTGAAACCTGTCCAAAAACGAACACGGTGGCCATTTTGTTTTTAAAATGGACGCTATACAATACAAAAATTCAAAATCGTACTAATGTATGTAAGTTTGGTGTCGACTGCTAGGTTTTAAGGTCTGCCGAATTAAAAAAAAATGCTCCAAATACCAGGACTCCACACGATGAGATATAAAAAATGGCGGCCATAATTCAAGGTTTTTCATAATTTTAAAATATACTTATTGAGTAGAGGCAGATTTGAATTAGTCCTCAAAAACGTGAGTTCGTTTGCAATGATAGTAAGTAGCAAACACCAGGTCAATTCCGTAGCGTAGTGTGTTCGTAACTAGGTGCTGAGTTGTGGCTATTTTTTCAATTTACCGTAAGTTACGTCTTTAAAGTGGTGCGATAGCAGTTTTAATTAAGATAAATGGATATATTTAGACTTAGATATCAGGTAGCTATGTATTTTTTCCATCCTGGATAATTGGAATGATTTATTGTAATTAAGAGCTAAGCTACGACATTTTATCTACGTTGTAGTGATGTGCATTTTGCGTCGATTTACATAAGTTACATCTTTAAACTGCTGTAGTAGCCGTTCTAATTAACATAGGCTTAGATGAAAGATGGATATGTAGATTTTCGAATAAGGGTAATTATACTACGGTGTATCGTAATTACGGGATAAGCTACAACTGTTTATCTATAATGTAGCCCCATACTTTCTTCTTCTTCAATTCACCGCATGTTACATCTTTAACGTGATGCGGTGGCAGTTCTAGTTATGATTAATGGATGTATTTTAATTACGCTTGTTGGAAAAGATACATCTCCATCTTTCATCTAAGCCTAATTATATCCATTTATCGTAATTAGAACGGCTACAGCAGTTTAAAGATGTAACTTGTGGTGAATAAATGCAAAAAAACGCAGCGTTACAACATAGAGAAACTTCCATAGCTAAGCTCTTAATCACAATAAGTTGTTTCAATCACCCTGGTCCCAAAATATATATGTTTTTTTTTAATTGTAAATTGTGCGTGGTGTAAAAAAGAGCGATTTAAACATACTCTTAAAGTAGCAGCCATTGCCAGACTGACGCTCACGAAAGCAGCGACACCACTGTTGGCAGTGCGGTTTTTGCGGGGATCGTTGGAGCTTACTTCTTACTTTCTACGGTGCCGCCAGCTCCGTAGTAAAAATTATGAAATTTAATGCGGATTTGCAGTGGATGCAGTCTGCAAAGGTTTTGTGTCCGTGCTTGCGCAAAATTCTGCGTTACTGTGCCGAAATTAGTTTAGGGTGAAATTGGTAATTTTCGTTGGTATTTTTATTCTAGACCAATTCTTGGCGTGGAGGATGTGAGGGGAGGAGATATTTATTAGTGTGGGTGCCATTTTCATTTTCTACTGTATTTTTAAAGAAGACTAGTTGAACTTAAGAACAGCGTTTAGCCATATAGTGTGAAGTTAGTTTTATAGATTCTGCCCCAATTTCTAAAGGGATTTAAGAACAATATTTTAGTGAAAATGTTTAACGCTGATTATAAGGCTTAAAATGGATGAAGCAGTTAAAATGGCTATCAATAGCCAATACTATGTGACATTAGTAGATAGCTTGAATTTTAGTTCATGGGCGAATACAGTTGAAGCGCTTTTGCTTCACCAAGGGTTATGGAATTTACTTAATGGCTGGAAAATTAAAACCGACTGGAGCAACAGAATTGGCCGATTGGGAATTATCAACCGAAAAGGCAATGGGTTTAATTACGTTTTCTGTTGATATTGGTATGGCTAAATTCGCCAACTGCAGGGCGTTTCACAGTGAAACAATTCCAGTTCAAATGGGACCCATTTCAACCGGGTAGGAGTGTATTTGGATTTGCGATTTGGAGCATATAGAAGATGTACACCTGCCTTCTCAACTTTGGCATCTGCGTGCGTAGTATAACCAAGAATTTATCGGGTTGGGGAGGAAAATTTTTAACTCTAAAAAATCCCTATTGCAACGTTTTACATTCATTTCTGTTAGTTCCGTCCGAGTTTTCAGAGGGCGCCACGCGTTTCATCTGGTATTTTTTGCTTATTTTTCAGCCCAAATCTAAAGTAAACTAAATTACAACTAAGCTAAACTGAATAATAATTTAAATACAAGCTGTAGTTCCGTTTAGTTTAAGTTTAGGCTGAAAACTCCCACATAGTAGAAATTCTCACACAAAAACTCATGGCGCCCTCTATGAACTTAGATGGAACTAACAGGAATGAATGTAAGATGTTTCAGTAGGGGGTCTCAGCCACAAATTCTCCTCTACAACGCTATAAATGCCTGGTATTACTGCTATTTAAATGACATCGCTGCAAAACGGAGAAAAAATGACCGTCATGACTGCTGAACGGAAAGGATATAACCAGTGGCGTAACTATTGTGTACGCGGTTCATCTTAAGTCCTGCAGATATTTTATGAGCAGCTACGTTTTCCTGGAGGGGGCGGCATTAATCGACGGCCGCCATTGTTTTTGTAACCATCTCGGATATCAACAAGGCACTCTGCTACCAAAAGCATACAATTGATTATCTGTGTCGTTCTGGGGCGAACTCAAGATAGGCCGCGGACACTATAGGGTTTGTACTGAGGGGGAAAACAGTAGTAATTTAGCAGAATGGTGTAGAGGGAAAAATCAAGAACAGCTAGGGGGTCTGGGGAAGCGCTATTATCTCCCCCTCTGGGGTCCGGGGGATTCAATTTTTGCTATTTTCCGGTTTCTGGACTTGTAAAGTGACGTTGGAAATGTTTTTATAAAAATCAGTTTTATTGACTGCAATATACGTATAAAAAATTAGTAATACAAATCTTTCAACTTTTCATAAGCACTCTTGACACTTTGTTAGAAATATGTAGTTAATTTTAAGCATAATATGGAGTTCATAATATGGTCTTACTGTTTACTGATTTTCTTGATGTCAGTACGTCTGACCTTGGTCTATAAATTAAAGAGGCATTTCAATCCAGCAAAAATCACTCGTCTGTTACAATCTTTACTTTTTGAACGGTTGTAACACAAAAAGAAGTTTTTTGAGTTAAGTTGGATTGAGCTGCCAATTAATGAACTATGTATTATTTCTTCATTTGTTACCTTGCTATTTTACTGATTTAAGGGAGAAATAGAAGTATAAATTAACTAAGATGAAAGCTGAGACCTCAACCTCGAAATGCGGCCATCCAGTGGTAAATAATTATACCGAAATTAGTTTGGTGGATTTGAAAAGTAAAAAATGTATGTGTACCTTGAACAAATTGCAACCAAAACCATCCCTAGTGTCTCACGTCGAGAACGTCATCCTGTAAAACATATCCAAAATTCGCCGAGATCCGAATTCGGGAACATTCCGAAAATTCAAGAAGACTCCCAAAAAATGGAGATAAAAGACGGTTTTTTGCTTCTAGCGTCTAAACCGTTCATCCGATTGAAAATTAACCAGGTACCAATTATGTTAAGAATAAAATTTCCTTCAAAATAGGTTTTATTAATATTTTTGGTAAAATGAATCCTTCCTACCGAAGTTCGTTATTTAAGTTCCTTCAGGAAGTTCTTTCAAGTTAAGGACGTTTACGCATGTTATACATACAACAGCTCATAATGTGCATTACAATTACAATTCCTTACCTAAACAACTGCAGTACCCTTTCTAATTCGGATAAATGGACGTGATTAGGCCTAGCTGAAAGATGAAGACGTATATTTTCCAACAAGAGTAATTAAAACTATTTATATTAATTAGAAGCTAAGTTACGATAGTCTCTATAGTGTAGCGCTGTGCTTTTTCATCATTTTACCACATGTTCCATCTTTAAACTGCCACTGTAGCCTTTCTAATTCGGATAAATGGATGTGATTAGGCTTACATGAAAGGTGAAGATGTTTATTTTCCAACAACGGTTATTAAAGTGATTTATATTATTAGAAGCTAAGCTACGGTAGATTTTCTACAGTGTAGCACTGTGCTTTTTGCGCTATTTTTCCACAAGTTCCAACTTTAAACTGCCGCAGTAGCTGTTGTAATTCGGATAAATGGACGTAATTAGGCTTACATGAAAGATGAAAATGTATATTTTCCGCCGAGAGTAATTAAAACTATTTATATTAATTAGAACGGGTGTTGCAGCAGTTTAAAGATGGAACTTGTGGTACAATAGTGTAAAAAGCACTGCGATACACTGTAGAAAAACTATCATATTTTAGCTTCTAATTAATATATTCGTTCATTACTCTCGTGAGTAAATAGACATCTTCATCTTTAATCAAAGTCTAATGACGACCATTTATCCGAATTAGAGCGGCTACTGCGGCGGTTTAAAGATGGGACATCTGTAAACTAGAGCAAAACGTACAGCGCTACACTGTAGACAAACTATCGTAACTGATCTTCCAATTAATATAACTCGTTTTAATTATGCTTGTTGGAAAATATACATCTTCATCTTTCATTTAAGCCTAATCACGTCTATTTACCTGGATTAGAACGAGTGCTGCCGCTGTTTAAAGTGAGGAATTGTAATATGCATTACGTGCTGTTGCATACATACATTGTATAACTTGCGTAAACGACGTGAAGGAACTTAAATAACGAATTTCGGCAGGAAGGATTTAATTTACCAAAAACATGAATAGACCCTTTTTTGAAGGATATTTTATTCAAAACATAATTGGTAACCGGTTAATTTTCAATCGGATGAAAGGTTTAGCCGCTAGAAGCCAAAAAACCGACATTTGTCTCCATTTTTTGGGCGCCATCTTGAATTTTCGGAATGTTCCCGGATTCAGATTTCGGCGGATTTTGGATATGTTGTACAGGATGACATTCTCGACACGAGACACCAGGAAGGGTTTGGTTACAATTTGTTCAAGGTGTTTTGATAAGTCCACCACACTAAATGCTGTTGTTCAAGTTGTATCTTAAATTTGAATTAAATTCTGTGGACAGCGGTACTATAGTTGTTTTTCTGTTTTTGAGTGTCTAAAAAAGTCAAAGCTATAACTGCATTAAGTGACTTGGCCAATTTACCGAATAAGTGACCGAGTAAGTCTTCCAAAAGCCTACCGGGGAGGGGAGGGGGGGGCGGGGAATCGTCCCTCCCCCCTCCAGTTAAGGAGGCGACTGGAGGCGACTTAACTAAAGAATACTGCTAAACAGCAAACAATAGCGAGCGGTTCTGAGGTATGTGTGGCTATGTGTTATCTTACTTTGGTTAATTCCAAGCAGACTGGCTTTAAATTTTACCAATATCAAAAATACATCACTGGACAATCCAAACACAGCCAAACTTAACCATACATTATTCCTTCTTTGTTTAGGCGGCAACGTTTTTGAAAGTTGGACTTAGAATTTTATTCACGGGTCTAATAGTTGAATGCAACAGTAACGTTTCACGTGGACTAAACCAATTGCAGTATCTGAAACCTTACAGAAAAGGTAACCCACGTTCCTTTCATGTTTTGACTTCGCGTCAGTTAAACCTTATCTTAAACATCAGTTACACAGTCCTACTAGCGTGCAGCTAATTAGAAAACAAGAAAAGCACAATATGGATCACCTGTCAACACTTCATGTTTTGTTTCCTAATTCACTTGAAGTGTTGCATATAACGTTCTGGAGTATCTTCTTACGACAAAATATAAATGTCTTCAAGAATTTATCGAGTTGTAGAGGAAAATTTGTAAGTCTACAAAGTGAAGCCTATTGAAACGTGTTACATTCATTCCAATTAGTTCCATCAGAGTTTTCAGAGGGCGCCACGTGTTTCATCTGGTAATTTTTGCTCATTTTTCAGCCCAAATCTAAAGTAAACTAAATTACAACTACTAAACTAAATAATTAAATACTAGCTAGTTTTGTTTAGTTAGTTTAATTTTAGGCTGAAAACTGAGTAGAAATTCCCACATAAAACTCATGGCGACCTCTATGAACTTAAGACGGAACTAATAGGAATGAATCTAAAACGTTTCAGAGAGGGTCTCAGTCACAAATTCTCCTCTCGAACCCTATAAATTCTTGATGTCATTGACACCTTTTTTTTTCAACAAGAAAACGTTATGCACTGTCATTAATCGTGACTTTTGTGTTGTCGGGATTGCAAAATCTCCCAATTAAATCAGTAGCGTAGCAAGGTACTTGGGCTTCCCTGCAAGATGTTGGCGGCCCCCCCCCCCCCCCCCCACGGTTCCAAATTTTTAGGCCTACCTTTTTGGTTATCAACGCACCTCTAAAAAAATTGTTTCGTTATTTCGATAATACCACAAAAAAAAAAAATTATATCATCATTTACAAAAATAAAACAATTTACTGTTACGCTTATAACGCTTTACCGTACGAAAACTCTTTCTTTCGAATTTTTAATTCCGAGAAGTCGTCTAGAACTTTGTTCAAGTCCATTGTTTTGGCCAATTCACACTCAATGCTGAGCAGACTCAACCTGCTGAGCCTGCTCTGGCTCGTCACAGACCGAACGTACGATTTTGATAATGCACGGTTTAGAGAAGGTTCTTTCCGCTGATGCCAGAGTAACACCGAACGTTAGAAACAGGAGTACAGCCGTGACAACATTTGGCTACGGCAGTTTGATGTGAATGTGTAAATTGCACAATTGAGAACTGTGCCAAATCTTTAACAGTTTTCCAATTGCTTATTTCATTACGAAGACTAAACGAGGACCATGGTCGACTTACACTGAAAAGACCAAGGCAAATCGAAAGCGAAACCGAATTACGCTGATACTTCCCCAGCAAAACGAAAGTGAAACCCTAAAACGAAATCACTTCGGAGAACCGTTTTACGGGAAAAAAAACAAAATTCTCTAACCGAATTCCAATGGTGCTTGTATGAAATTTATAATTTGTGCGTTTTTGCACTCAACTCCTTTCCAACAAATTTCCCACGACCTTCGGTCTCGGGAAATTAAATCTGGAAAGGAGTTTCGTGCTAAAACACACAAATTATCGATTTCATAAAAGCATTCGTGGTATTATAGCCGAGAAGACATAAAACAGACGAGCTCCATTGAGCAGAGTGTCGGTCCGCCGATTTTTTCCTATTTCATTGTCACTGTCTCCAGTGGCGGGGCCGGTGGCAAATTAAGAACGTTATGCACTTTCCTTTCCTTTTCTTTCCTTTCCTTACTATAAAAAAAAAACACACGAGCTGAAAAAGTTCAAAGTTCACATTTTTTCTTTATTTTTTTTCGTTATAGTGAAAATAGGGACCATTTTTTTCGTTTTCCACTGAAAGTGGTCCATTTTCACTTTTTTGAAAAAATAATTTGGAATAAAGTTTGGAATTACAAATTTTTCAGCTCTTGCGTTTTTTGTAGGCCACCATATTATTATATGGAGTTTTTATATTCAAATCAAATAACTAATGTGCTATAAGAAGAAGAACACAACACGTGATGATTGATGACAAATGCCGCGTTTACAACGGCAATTTAGAGCATTAAAATGTATATAAGTTTTTCTTCTGGGGCCCCGTGATTCCGGGGACTGGTGGCATTCTGCCACCCTTGCCACCCTGTAGCTACGCCAGTGACTGTCTGTAGACTTGGCCATATACTGCGTGTTGATTTTAGGGACCCCTTTCCTCATGGTGGGCCCTGCGCTTTAGGGCCTTCAGGGCCTATTCCTACGCCACTCAAATGAAATTTCAGCCTTTTCTGTCGCCTTGGTTTTTTTTTCCTCAGACGCCTGAATGCAACTATACTACCTTAGTCGTAAAAGACAAGTGTCTAGTGTCCAGTAGAGCTGGACCGTTATAAGAACGAGCGGGAGAACTCTGACCGCACATTAGGGTGGGCACGTAGAAAGTTGGTGAGGGAAAAGGTGTAGTGCTAGTACCATTACATACTGGCCATCCAACAGGGAGGCGGATTTAACGAGCCCCCCTCCCCCTCCTCCCCGGCCTTCGACGTAAAAGGGCCTTCATCATGGGCCTTCATGGTAAAGGGGGCCTTCATTTCCCGGGCATTATAGGGCTGCAAAAATGTAACCTAGCACTAACAAAGAATGTTTACTAATAGTAGGGCCCCCCCCCCCAAAGCTATTCCTTAAATCCGCTACTGCCTTCCACCTTTCCTCCCTAATGTGGGCTTACAGTTGGACTCCACCGTTCGTTCTTAGAACTGCCCAGCTCTACTTTTATGACTATCGAGATAAAAAAGATGGACGTTGATGAACTTGGAGGAGGAGGGGCACACCAGCGTGCATCTTATACTGATTTCACACGTTATAATCTTTGGGTGCCAGCCCTGGCTGACCCGCGACGGAGGATTTCACACGTATTAATGTTTTCTGGGCGAAAGCGAGCTGGCCAGGGCTGACGCGCGCCCGAATGGCCCGCCTTTCCAGCCGAGGCCAACCCTGGCTGGCCCTGGCCAGCGCGCCTTATTTTTAACGTGTGAAATTCGAAGCGAGCTCTCCCGTGCTCGTAGCCTTGCAGTGCAGCCCACCAGCCTACATGTCAACAGACAAAACGGTAAAGAAATTGCTATGTGACACTCGTAAATTAAATAGTGGCTATTCCACGGGGTGAAAAACACGTGGGAGAAAAGAAGAGAATTAAATATTGCACCTTAGTAAAAAAAAATGCAGTATTGCATATCAGCATGTTAAAAGGTTCATGATGCATCACACCGATCAATTTTCTATCAGCGTTTCCAATAATTACTGGTAGTGTTTTTCCCTAAATGATATAATTTTTCCAGTTTTATTTCTTTTGCAAATTTCGTGCCATTAAAAGATTTGTTTGGGTGTATCCAAAAGAAAAACTACAATAGAAGGAAAAGATTAGAACTTACCGCCTTTTTTAATTTTTTTTTTTAATTTTGAGCAAAATAAAATAAAATAAAATAGTAACCTACATCAAAGAGCCATGTTTCAGAGAGAGGGAAGTTATGTTGTCATAATAACAAACTGTTGCAGAATGAAGACATGACATCATATTTTTAAAATAAAGAGAAAATAATATGTCGAAATAAAATTGACACGATCCATATCCATTTTTCTGTTCTAGAACGTTAGACTGCCCCAACGAAGGACTCAAACCGTCAATTTTTGGATATGTTTACAGATCGACACTACAATCGCCGAACCACACCACCAAGATTTAACTATTGGAGCGTCGGTATTGGTATCCAAAGGACACCGATTTTGACAATAGTTCCAAAGGGCAACAGAAATGGGTTTCACGCCCGTATTGAAAAAAAACATTAGCCTGTATTTAATAACGCAAGAAATAAAATCAAGAACCAGCTGGTACATTAGTATTTACCAAATTAACGAAAAGGTGTTACCAATAACACAAGTTTTTTCTTTTTTAATGCGTTTATAGCCTATTAACCGTGGTATAAGATCAAAGTTAAAAAAAAAATATGGGAAAAGACGAAAGAAAAAGTCTGAGGAAAAAATCGGGGGGAGGGGGGGGGGTGACGGGGGAGTTAAAGACAAATAAAATGTTTTTTGTTTTTTTTCATATTGTTATATATAGGGTAAGTGGTTAGATTAATTGTCTTCGGCTCGAATTTCACCAAGCATGGTGGGGAGTTCCTCAAGAGACTTTTGTAATCTTTTTTTTTACCGTGACTTTTTTCCCCCTATATTATGGAGAAGATGGTGTACTAATCTTCGATTTGATTTTTTTTTTCAATTCTGAGCTATTTAAAATATTATAACAAATTTTAGCGACGTCAGTTTGACGTTAATGTCGAGCTTCACCTGAAAACACGCAATACGAGAAGTGAAGCCGACTCACTGCTCCTATCCTCCTGTCCAATATTTTTCGACAGACGATGCTCCAAGCGAGTGCGGGTCGGCTTGCAAGCATTTATCACGTGTGAAATCAAAGCGCGCCCGGAGCTCGGCATGAGGGCTGACCAGGGTTGGCCCCAGCCCGGGTTGGCCAGGGCTGACCCGCGACGAATTATTACGTGTGAAAACAGTATTAGTTCCAACGCCAAATGAAGTCATCAGAAACACACAGGAACTTCTGTAAAACGCACCACAATTTATAAAAATTGATCTGCAGCTCAACCACGGCATCATTTTGGACGGTAAAATTAATTACTTGGTTGGAAAACAAATTTAAAAATATTTTTTATATAGCATTATGTATATATAATTATGTACATATATAAATGGTGTAGGTCTGTACAAAA